>JANHFM010007870.1:435089-451293 GCA_032468115.1 Grayia smithii | reverse complement strand
GCCTTCCATCCTTTCGGGGTAGGTAAACTGAGGATCCAGATTGTTGGGGGCAATAAGCTGACTTTGTAAAAATGCCGTTTGGGGGGGCAAACCTCCCCAAATAAACAGGCATATACAAGGAATGAAGTAATTTGCTAAGCACATTGAATTGTGCTTGAAGTTGTAAGCCGCCCTCAGTTTCCAGAGAAGGGCGGGATATAAGTTGAAATAATAAAAAAGTCGTATTTTTTTTCTTCTTCTTCATCATCATCCTCATCGTTGTTGTTGTTGTTATTATTACTATTATTACTATTGTTATTATTTTAATCTTCAATTTGATTTACAGTCTGGGACTGGTAAAAATTTAACAGTTCAAGTCCTAACCAAGGACCTAAGAGCTATTAAAGTAGCATCTGAGTATATAGGCAGTTTCTAGTTCTGGTTTTTTTGCAAAGTCAAGATATTGAGGTTCAAAATTCCTCCATAAATGCTTATCTTCAATTTTCAAATCACAAATTTGGTTATATTTTCTACTTGTTTCTCTTTAATTCATGCATCACCTGACATTTGCAATATCAATGAACCAGCCTTTTTTTCTTTTCTATAGTAGTGATATTGGGCAATCTGAAAATACCACAGGATCTTGACTTGCTTATTTTCAAAAACTTTGACAGTTTGGTGTTCCTAGTAATTTTTGCTACATTCAGACCCAAACTTCTGGTAAAGCTTCCAATGTATAATTTGGGCAATTTGATCATAATGTTGTAGACCAGGGGTGTCAAACTCAAGGTCTGTGGGCCAATTCTAGCCAATGGAGTACTTAAATCTTGCGGGATTGGTCTGGAAATAGCAAAGGACCAGCCCGCAGTGTCTCTGCCAGCCAAAATTTCAGCCTGCACAGCCTCCTGCAACACTTTACAGTCCAAAACGGGGTGTGGGGGCCATGCACAGCCCTGACGTGCCCTGTTTTGGCCAGCAAAGTGTTGTAGGAGGTACCTGTCCTGTTTCCGTCTCTCTCCCCAGCCAGCCCATGGAGTAGAACTACAGTGCTGATTGAAGAAATCCAGTTTGACATCCCTGTTTAGATAATCAGTCTGTGAAAATTTGCTGCCACCACTGATAATGTCATCTTTCTCATTACATAAGGCACGTTTGCTGTTTTTGCTGACATGTTGAATTTTTGCTTTCATGGAATTGGTCTGCAAGGCTTGTTCTTTGGCAGCTTCTTCTTTCTTTCTTTCAGTTTCTTCTTTCATCACTCCTGATTTCAACCAACTCCATGTTAGCTTTGTATCTACCTTTCCTTCAATGTTATTCAGGTATTGACTGAACATAGGCTTTTTTTCCAGGTAAAAACCCATGTATCCAGGCGACCTTTTGGGTATTGTTCCAAATTACTATTTGTATCATTGATTTCTTCCTCCACAATCGCTCAACTTCAACTTGCAGATCACTATATTTAGTTATTTTTTCTAATTGTTCCTCTTCAATGCATGCATCAACTGGTACTGCAATATCAATGAACCAGACTTTTATTTTCCACAATAGTGATGTCAGGCATGTTGTGGGCCTGTCTGTTTGGATTTGAAAGTCCCATAAGATTTTGACCTTTTCATTTTCAAGAACTTTGTCAATTTGGTATTCCCAGTAATTTTTGCTGCATTAGAACCCAAACTTCTGGCAAAGTTTCCAGTGTATGATTTTGGCAACTTAATCATGCCATTGCACATTATTGTTATTTTATTTTTTTATATGGTTGTTTCACCTTTCAACTATGGCAATCATTTAGTGAAGAGTCAAAATATTAATGGTTGCCATAATATGCTTTCAAATTTCCAGATGTGCCCAGTAAAAGTTGGAAAGCTATTAGAACCAGTTTGGTGTACTAGTCAAGGTGCTGGTCTTGAAATGAGGAAACCATGAGTTCTAGTCCCACTTTAGGCATGAAAGCTAGCTTTGTGACTTTTGGTCAGTCATTCTCAGATCATCTCACATCCTATAAGAAAAATCAGAGGATAAAAAAATATTAGGTCTGTCCACTGCTTTGAGCTACTTATAACATAATAAATCTGGGATAAAAATAAAATAAATAGTTAAATAAAATTTGCTACTGATCAGAAAGTAGTACACAACTGGTTGGTATAGAGTAGGTAATTTAACACCCAAAACTATATAAATCTCTCTTCACCCACTTTAAGAGTAGTTGGCCTTGAGACCTTTAAGCATGTACCCATGTCAGTAAAAACAATCTCACAACTCTCTAGTTTCATAACAAATAGAAGACAAAAAAGGAATACATAGTTGCATAGCATGTAAAAATTGCAGACAAGCCCCAGACCAAAATATTCAGGTGATATGCTTGCATAAGAATTATAAGATCATGAATAGAATGGATAGAATGGATAGAAAATGAGACAAATAATTTCTTCCCATTCTGTAGCTATGAATTATGAAATACTGATGTTTGTCTATAAAGGAAAGTAAGAGAAAATGTGTTTTGAGTCAGAAAACAGTAGTGGAATCTTAAGTAAAATTTTTACTAGTAGGGGATTTTTAGAATGAACTATTTTTCTAGCAGAAAATTTATGCTAGCATAACCCCTCAGAGTCCTGTAAGCAAAGATATGCCAAAATGAGGAAATAACTAACTAATTTACATTCATGTGAAATCTCTGAAATTTGTCACCTCTTACAGTATTTCATATTTTTTTACTATACTGTGGAAAGTATATGATAGTATGGTTCATATGGTCTCACCATAGCCAAGCACTAGAGTGAAGAAAGTATTTATTTATTTTGTTAAATTTATTTGCCACCTAATCACATCTTGGTGTTATTCTGCATAGCTTACAGCAATAAAAAGGAAGAAACAACAAGGGTGTAAACAGAAGTAAAATAATGAAACAATAAAATAAACAATGAAAATGAACACAATGAGAATACATCAATTATCTTAACAAAAATATGGATGGGTAGAAAACAGAAAGCAACGAAGGGGAGGTGGAGTCTGTTATCAATCCAGAATCTTCCAGCATGAAATTCCCTCATTTGGCCCAGAAGCCATCCTTCAAGACTTCAGGCTTTTGTGGGAATTCTAAGTCATCTTCAATACTATTCCAAGTAATATTCAATACTATGTAACATTTGTGGTATTTTAGCAAAGACTTACTATTACTACTGTGGCTTCCCTTGATAGTATGCTTAGTTATATAGTGCAATACATATTTGCTGAACCAACATCAATTTAAACCACCCAAAATATCTCATTATTGAGCATATGTGTACTTTATCTAGCCTTTATGGTTGAACAAACCGGGAGTACATGAACTTCTTCTAATCCATAGAAACAATTTGCCATTGGAGAGTAAAAACGAAAATCAAAAGAGTATTTGTGTTATTAAATTAAAATCTCAGCATGAGAATACCAGAATTAGTGAAACACAGTATATCCTGCAACACAAGGATAAAGATAGGGATATTTTTATATCATAATTTTTAAGTGTGTGACATAATAGGGTAGTTACGGGAGCTTCCCGTTACTCCCGTGTGACACCTCTCCTGCATGACCTGTATTGGCTACTGGTAGATCTCCAGATTTGCTTCAAGGTGCTGGTGCTCACCTATAAAGCCCTATATGGCATCGGCCCAGGGTACTTGCAGGACCACCTTCTGCCGTCCTCCTGATGCCCCGTGTGCTCACACAGGGCTGCCCTCCTCAGGGTGCCATCGGCCAAGCAATGTCGGCTGGTGGCTCCCAGGGCGTTCTCTGTGGGTGCACCGACCCTCTGGAATGGGTTACCCACTGAGCTTTGGACGGCCCCTGACCTCTGATCCTTCCGCCATGATCTGAAGACGTGGATGTTTCAGCAGATTGGCTGACTGACAGGAGTTTTAATTTATAAATTGTTTTAAATGTATTTTAAATTGTTAAATTGTTAAATTTTGAATTTTAAAATTTAAATTTTAAAATTTAAATTTAATTTATTGACTGTTCGTTTGTGAGCCACCCCAAGTCCTTCAGGAGAAGGGCGGCATATAAATCGAACAAATAAATAAATAATATTGTTTTTCATGTTTTCTTTTGAAAACAGAAAATTCAAAAAATTATAATTGAACTGGAGCAAATGAAATTAATCATTTGCATATTTCTTGGGGAAATATTGCCTATTTCTGGAGACCCAACAGCCTGGGTTTGAAATCCAAGTGTTGCATGATGGGGGTGAAAGCTCATCTTTTCCTAGTTCCTACCTAACTAGCAGTTTGAAAGCAAGTAGATGAATAGGTGCCAGTTTCATGGGAAGGAAACGGTGCTCTGTGATGTCATGCTGGCCAAATGACCATGGAAATGTCTTCAGATAGCTCTGGCTCATGGTCTTGAAATAGAGATGAGTGCCTCCTACAGTTGTGAACAACGAATGAAATTAAATTTTCATGGACTTCTTACTATTTCTAGAGAATTGGCCATATTTTTGTAACTTTATAATTAAAAATGTATATTTCATATATCATACAAATATGTGTGGTCCAGACTGGGCATTTGTTAGATTAAGATTTTAAATCCATGGAAGGATTTAAGAGGTTGAAGCACATTCTCTTTTAAAGCAGTGTATGGAATTCCCACATATAAAGAATTATTGTCTTTTTGAATCTTCCTGACTAGACCTTTTTAGCCACAATGACCAAGTTAGTTAGCCTTCTTCCTTAAATTGTTTGTAAGTGAATCTGTATTCAGAAACAATTTTACCCCAAAAAGCATTGTATGAATTATAATGCAGATGTATTTACACTGATCCAAACTTTCTTAAAAGTGAGTGCTCCCGCACTTCTCCGAGTAGCAGTTTCTTCACTACTAATTCAGGAAACCACTCTTTTATTTTTCTGTACATTGCAAATCTTATTTTATATCTTCTTCCTAACAAGTTAAATCAAGAGAAAAGCAAATACTTTAAACATGTCCATAAATGCTGGTGACTTCTTAATATTGTTATCCATGTTATAAACAGCAGAGCACCAACAAATAAAATGTTGGCAATCCTTTAAAAATTACAAACTAATATCTCCACACAGGTGGCAAATGAGAGCCCAAAGTATCTTTGACTTCAGAGCCTATGAAATATTTGATAATGGATGAATTTGAAACAGCATTAACTTTAGACTATCAGCAAATAAATATTGATAAAACTTTTCCTTGAGATGTTAATAGTATTTTATAATTAAAGAGCATTTTTTTCATTTGATCATAATCAGGATTGCATCTAGTTGACGGCCTGATTGGAGCATGTACACAATCAAACTGCTTAAAATATACATTTATTATAGAATGTTATTCCTATAGGTTGAGAACCTGAAAAAAATACCTTTGTGTAACTGAGAATATTACATGCTCATCATTTTCAGAAATTAGATGAATGTCTGAAAATGAGGAAGAAACAGCAAATGTATTTCAGTTTCCTCTGATTTCCCATGTATATGTTTACTGAAAAGGACCAAGTTTCATGATAAATTTTATGATTGATCTGTTAAAAAAAGATAAAAATGCTCAGAATGAAGTTTTTGTATGCAAACTAGACTCATTGCTGTGTCTAATTGTTCCTTTGCAATCTTCATGAAAGGCCAGCAGTTAAAAAAGGAAGAAATATAATATTTCTTATATTGAATACTATCAAAATGTTATATTCCAAAATCCTAGTAGAGCAAATTTTAGCTTGATTAATGGCAATTAGGTTTTCTATTTCCCTTGAATGTCCAGGTGGTTAGTCTCATAACATCATGTGTGATACCATCAGATTAGTTTAATGTCATTGCATTGTTTATCAACATTTTCTTTTCAGCAAAAATGCTTAATCAAACTCTAAATCAACACCAAAAAAGACTTAAAATTAAAATAAATGTGATATTAACATATTTATCCTTTTCTTTTCCTTTTGTTTTCATGAAGTGATTAACTTTTTTTAAACAATTGGACTGATTGGCTGTTGTGGCTTTTTAACCTGGAAATGTGCTCATAGCTAGATGAACAATGAATCAGTTAACTAAATAGTCATCAATTATCAAATATTCATCATTTTAGTTTCTCTTGACCTAAGTTGGATCTGATGTGGCAAAGATTCATAAGACAGCAGCTCATTACTAATCTTTGCAGACAATCAGTCATTCGAGGTACTTTGAAGATTAAGGGCTTTGTAAGTGCTGAGTATTAATATTGTTATTATTGGTTGGCTTTGATCACAGACAATTGAAGTCATTTCCTATACTATTTCTCTACTATTTTTTTCTTAGAATTATACATCAAACCCTGGTTAAAATGAAACATTCAGAAAGCATTTTTCATTTATATGATATGGTTATAATTATTTATAGGAAGGATTGGGCCATTCTGTAAAGTAGTTTTTAACTTCTGAAGTTCAGATATTGAGGGAATACAAGTATTCCTTTTCTGGATATGTCTTGAATTTGGATTTTGATATTAAAGTTGTGAAAAGTTTCAAGTGAATGATTAGATTTCTCAAAGCTTTAATCACTATAACTCCATCATAAAATCAAAGTAGAGATCCTTCATTTAGGAGGATGTAAATGTGACAGGCTAGTTCCAGGACTTTATCAACACATTATTTCAAGAAAGGGGTAGAATTGGCATCCTTGAAAGAAGCTGTAGTAACTCTCTCCTAAAAGGCTCTCTGTGGATCCAGTGACCCTTAATAACCAATTCTAACCTAGAATTTTGGAAAAGATTATCAAGATTGAGTTTACTTACTAACTGAGGAATACCCAAGGGGAAACAGTTTATATGGACTATTTCTCAATCAGGTTTCAGGCAGACTTAGAACAAAGAAACATTGGTTGCTTGTGGATGCCATTGGTCAGGATTTGGATGGAAACCCTGCTAGTCCTTTAATTCTCCCAGAACTTTTGATACCACTGACCATTGTAGCCATCTAAATTCATATTTTTATATTGGAGTATACATGTTATGCATTGACTTAATTAATTCTCTATGAAAAAGCTGTTTAGTTCTCTTTTCTATCTTTGAAGGTATCCAATTGAGATCTGCAAGATTAAAATTCTCCAAAAGTTCTCCTTCATTTTTCATTATGAAAGCTAGATGAAGCACTTAGATGTTTTATATTTCCCCATTATAACTTGTGGATCATTTTCCCCCTGAGATCAAATCTGGACCCTTACAGTTTATTATTAGTTTATAGTTTATTAAATTTATATGCCGCCCTTCTCCCAAAGGACTCAGGTTGGCTCACAACAATAAAAAACAAACGATGAACAGTATTAAAAGTTAGCAATAAAACAGTAAGACTAAGAAATATATAAAATACATTTAAAAACATATAAAAACAGTTAACCCACCGTCAGCCCTAGCCCATTTGGTAAAATAACCACATCTTCAGGTTGCGTTGGAAGGAGCGAAGGTCAGGAGCTGTCCGGAGCTCAACGGGCAATTCGTTCCAGAGGATTGGTGCGCCCACAGAGAACGCCCTCCCACTAGGGGCTGCCAGTTGACACTGTCTGGCTGACGGCACCCTGAGGAGGCCGACTCTGTGGGAATGCACTGGGCGCTGGGAGGATGCTATTGGCAGAAGGTGGTCTTGCAAGTACCCCGGGGCTAAGCCATGCAGAGCTTTAAAGGCTAATACCAGCACCTTGAAGCACACCCAGAGGATCACCGGAAGCCAGTGCAGCTCATGCAGGAGAGGTGTAACACGGGTGTAGTGTGGTGCTCCCATAATAACCCATGCGGCCGCATTCTGGACCAGTTGGAGTTTCTGGGTGCACTTCAAGGGCAGCCCCATGTAGAGGGCATTGCAGTAGTCCAGCCTAGAGGTGACAAGGGTGTGAGTGACTGTGCATAGGGCATCTCGGTCCAGGAAAGGGTGCAACTGGTACACCAGGCATACCTGTGCGAAGGCCCCACTGGTCTTGGCCGCTAAATGATCTTCTAATGACAGCCGTGAATCCAGGAGGACACCCAGGTTGCGAGCCCTTTCTGAGGGAGTGAGAACCTCCCCCCCATCAAAAGAGATGGGACTTCTTGGACATGAGGTGCCGGTATCCACAGCCACTAAGTCTTGGAGGGGTTGAACCTGAGCCTGTTCCTTCCCATCCAGGCCCACACCACCTCCAGGCACCGGGACATCACCTCAAGGGCATTACTGGGATGGTCTGGGGTGGAGATGAAAAGCTGGGTAACATCCGCATATTGGTGATACCTCACCCCAAAACCATCAATGATCTTACCCAGTGGCTTCATATAGATGTTAAAAAGGAGGTGGGAGAGAACTGACCCCTGAGGCACCCCACAAGTGAGGGGCCTAGGGAACGATCTCTGCTCTCCCGCCAGAACAAACTGTGAATGACCCAAGCGGTAGAAGGAGAACCACTGTAAAACAGTGCCTCCTACCCCCACTCCCTGAGCTGTTGCAGTAGGATACCATGGTCGATGGTATCAAAAGCCACTGAGAGGTCAAGTAGGATCAGGATAGAGGAATAACCTCTATCCTGGGCCTGCCAGAGATCATTTACTAGAGCGACCAATGCCATTTCAATGCTGTGACCGGGCATGAAACCAGATTGGTATGGGTCTGGATAGTCCATTTCCTCCAGGAATTGTGGGAGCTGGCGTGCCACCACGGTCTCAACAACCTTTGCTACAAAGCGAGAGTTGGAGACAGGACGATAGTTGTTAAGTGAGTCTGGATCCAAGGCAGGCTTCTTGAGGAGAGGTCAAACCACCGCCTCCTTAAGTGTGGCAGGGAAGACTCCCTCCCTCAAAGAAGCACTAATAACTGCCTGGAGCCAGTCTCCTGTCACCTCACAGGCTGCCGAAACAAGCCAGGAGGGACATGGGACCAATAAGCACGTGGAGGCACTCAGCTTACCCATGATCCTGTCCACATCACCCACGGAAACAGGGTCAAACTCAACCCAGGTGTTACCACCAAGACCTGTCCCCATCTCCTCGCCGGACTCCACCCTGTCAGAGTCCAAATCTGTCCAGATCTGAGCAATTTTTTCCTGTAGAAACTGCACAAAGTCCTCAGCTCTGCCCTGTAAGGGGTCCTCCCTCGCTCCCTGATTAAGGAGAGAGCGGGTCACTCTAAACAGGGCCGCTGGGCGGTTTTCTGTGGACGCAATGAGAGCGGAGAAATAATCATGTTTTGCTGCTTCCATCACCACTAGATAAGACTTAATATAAGTTCTTAACTGTGTTCATCCAGACTCGGATCGGGTGGATCTCCAACAGCCCTCCAGGCGTCTTTTCTGATGCTTCATCTCCTGGAGCTCCATGGAAAACCATGGGGCCATTCGGGATCTGCATCGGGTCAGAGGCCACAAAGGCATGACTCAGTCCAAGGCCACAGCCGTGGCCCGTTCCCAGGCCACCACTAGAGCCTTGGCCAAGTCATGGGTCAGGGAAGCAGGAAACGACCCAAGCTCCATCTGGAACCTCTTCAGGTCCATCAGGTGCCTGGGGCAGTGGTTCCACCTCCCAGGTGGATTGAAAGTCTAGTCTAAGGAGGAAATGATCAGACCATGACAGGGGTTGAATAAATAACTTCCCCCTACCCCAACCATTTATTCACTGCCCAGAGATAAAAATCAGGTCTAGTGTGTGCCCTCCACTATGAGTTGGGCCCTGAACAATCTGAGTCAGGTCCATGGCCATTATGGAGGCCATGAACTCCCGAGCTAGCTCAGATGTCTCGCCGATAGAAGGCAGGTTAAAGTCCCCCAAGACCATAAGGTTGGGGAGGTCAACCGCCAATTCAGCTAAGGCATCCACCAGCGCAGGCAGGGCCAAAGACATGCAGCTGAGAGAAGGTATGTGATCAACAGGCCTGACTGAACTCCAGGGTCCCATTTCAAGAGGAGAGACTCACACCCACCTATCTGAGGGACAGTGGCCTCCTTAGGACAAAGACTCTCTCTAATAATCACCACCACCCCTCTGCCCCTGCCCTGGGCCCCCTGGTGGGCATAATTCAGAGAGAGGAACACCTTCCTCCTGGCCCAACCAAGTCTCCGTAATGCAGGCCAGGTCCGCACCCTCCTTGTCAATAAGCTCTCGAACGAGGGGGGGCTTATTCACCACGGACCTGGCATTCAAGTACACCAGCTGGAGTCCAGGGTGCTGCACTCCCATACCCCGAGGAAAGCAAGGAGAGCAAAGAGGGCCGGAACATGCCACCACTTGGATAGGGCAGGGGCATGTTCCCCTAGTGTCATAAAGCCCTCTGCTCCCACCCCATCTGCCCCTCCCAGTCATCACTGGGATCGAAAGACCTTCCTCCGCTGAGCTCCTTCCCCCTCCCCATCTCCGCCTCCTGCCCCACGACCATTGGAAGGTCTGGGCTGCTGACCAGTAAGAGCCCTCCTAGTCCCTTTCTGAGTAATTTTAACCACCCCCTCCCAAATCCCCCTAAAATCTTAGTTAAAAATTGAGATAAAAACCCCCTCAAACCCCGCTTTAAAACATGCCACCTCTCGGGGTCCCAAAACCTGTCATTAAGGGGGATCTTGTGAAGATGGCCAAACCTGTGAGAAGGGGGAGTCTTGCAGTGCATACAATTCCGCCATGGTGTAAGCCAGCTGATAATCAATGGACAGAAGGAAATAGTGACAGAAGCCGGTCGATGGAAGTCAAAAGGGGGGGAAATGCCAATGGTAACAGGAAAACCTAAAACTCCACTGCCCTCTCATGGCAGTGGAGGCCACAAAAGGCAGCAATGGACTGCCGGAAGATAACAATGTTCTCAGTCACCCTCCCACGACAACTGTGCCCTCGGGTCCTGAAGCCAGCAAGGTGAAACCCCTCCAACAGCCAGGAAGACCAGACAGCCAGATGATTTACAAGAGCTAAAATTGAATCTTAGTGTCAGAATTTCAAATTAATTCTCAAATCACAAATTACAATTAAATTGAGTCCTTTTTAAATCTTGAAACTTAAATTTAAATAAATTCAGAGCAATTAATAAGACTATTGCTATTAAATTGCTTTTATTTCTGAGAATATAATAAGTTTCCAAAACTAGAACATATTCTCTGAGCATTAGAACCAGACTACACTTAATATAGTCATTTGTATAAGGATCCTCCATCAACAATTGTGTTTTGTGGGAGGTGGATTAAACTTAAAAATGGAGCTAGTTGTTCTCATGGGCCTCCACTGGGGAGGGCAAAAGATATAAAGTTGAAATACATTATGGCACAAATGGGAAAATGCAATAGAAATATAATACCAAAGGAAACAAAATGTCATATAAAATATAAAATGTTATATAAAATATAAAATGTCATATAAAATATGTGTGCTCTCAAATTATATTCAGAAATCTATTTATCCACAGAAATATGCAATATTTATTCGTTTTTTTCAGTCAAATTCATAAACCAGATTTGCAAATAAAATAAATAAAAACTTGGCAAACACCTACACCTATAGCTGGAGTTTAAAGAAATAAGCAAAAAAAGGGTAGCAGTAGTCTAGTGTAGTTGTAAAATATAATTATTATTTATTACAGTAATGTATAATTAATTAATAATATAATTAAAAATATAATTAATAACATATTAATGATAATTAATATATAGTTAATTATTATTATTAATAATAATAATAATATGATTAAGAAGCAAACAACACTTGTATAATGTCAGGCTATACACTGTATTATATGCATATTATTAACTCTACACCACACCTCCATTTTACAGCATTAAAGTAATAATTCTAACTTCCTTTCCCCTATCCATTGCCATTGGTGTAGTGGTTAAGGCATCAGATTAGAAACCAGGAAACTGTGAGTTCTAGTACTGCCTTAGTACAAACCCAGCTGGGTGACCTTACACTATCGTTGTCTCTCAGGATTCCTAGGAATAATGGCAAACCACTTCTAAAATCTTGCCAAGAAAATTGCAGGACTAATTTAGAATGTTCACTAATGTAAATATAACAAATTTGTCATCTTACTACTTTCATGTATATAAAATGTGACTTAAAAACCTCAGAAAAACAGACTAGATATAAGGCAAATCACATTTAAAAATGCAGAAAAATATATAGACTTCCCTTTGCACTTAAATGATGTCAAAGTAAACACTACATTAGCATCTTTAAAGAGAGCTTTCATCATTACTAAAAGATCCTTTCTCAACCACCCAACTTTATATAGCTTTTGATGAAAGTTTTCCAACAAAAAATAAATAATGTTTCAGATTTACTGTTCTTAATCTCTGAAGAATTTTTATAATCAAAATTGGCAATGGGAATTGAGTGATCTTGGAAATAAACAGGGAGAGTTGCTTGTGCACAGGAATTAAATGATTAGAATGTTTTATCTTGGTTAACAGCCTCACAGCTGTGATACTTTCTAAACAGTTTTTAAAAGGAACCTTGTGTTTAACACATCATGAGCCATGATGGAGCAGTGGTTAGAGTGCAGTTCTGCCTGCAATTTGGCAGTTCAAATCTCACCAGGCTCAAGGTTGACTCAGTCTTCCATCTTTCCAAGGTGGGTAAAATGAGGAAGCAAATTGTTGGGGGCAATATGTTGACTCTGACACTTAGAGAGGGCTGTAAAGCACTGTAAAGCGGTATATAAATCTAAGTGGTATTGCTACTGCTATCATCTAATGTGAATTCAGGGATGCCCTAGCTCAGTAGTTAAGACACTGAGCTTGTCAATTGAAAGGTGATCAGTTCAAAGGTTCGAATCCCTAGTGCCGCTTAATGGGGTGAGCTCCCATTACTTGTCCCAGCTTCTGCCAACCTAGCAGTTCAAAAGCACATAAAAAAATGCAAGTAGAAAAATAGGGACCACCTTTGGTGGGAAGGTAACAACGTTCTATGCGCCTCTGGCATTTAGTCATGCCGACCACATGACCACAAAGACGTCTTCAGACAGCTCTGGATCTTCGGCTTTGAAACGGAGATGAGCACTCCCTGTTAGAGTCATATGTGCAAGTGGAACCTTTACCTTTACTTTTATTTATTTATTTATTTATTTGTTTATTTATTTAAATTTATATGCTGCCCTTCTTCTGAAAGACTCGGGGCGGCTCACCCCCCCTGACCCTCTCATATGGGCAGTTCTAAGGCCATTAATGTGAAATGATTACTATTTCCTAGTTTTCCCTGTTTGTGATGTTTGTGATGTTCAGTAGAATGGCTCAGCTATTTCACTCAGCAGCCATTATTGAGCAATAACATTTAAAAAAAAATTATTTCAACTTATATCCCGCCCTTCTCCGGAGACTCAGGGTGGCTTACAATTTCTCAAGCACAAATCAATGTGCTTAGCAATTTTCTTAGCAACGTTCTTCCGGAGTTTTTCTAGGACTCATTGTCTGCTATCTGAGAGCTCTCTTGGGTCTTCTCCCAGGCAACCAACCTCTCTGTTTCCTGTTCCCTCTCTTCCATTTTTTTTTCCGGTCCAAGAAAAGCATCTTGCCCAGAAGCTGGGCTACTCAGACTGTGGCTTCTGAATGCAAGTGCTGTTCGCAGGCTTGGTGTTTAGTTATCACAAGGGCAAATCAATGGGAAGGGAATAGGTCCTTTGGGCTCGGGTATGTCATTAGAAGAAGCAATCCAAGTGGGGTATTATTTTCCATTTGACTGATTGCTTCAGCTGCTCTCAATCCTAACTAGAATTATCTTTTATCTCAAACTCTGTGTATAGGCTTGAGGACAACTGGAGAGGTTTCCCGTGGAGAACGAAATAGAAAATGGTATTGTTTCAGTAATTTTTAGCAACATGCATATGGGATACATTCTCCCATCTATTTGTTTGAGTTTAAGATTGGATTTGAATGGGTCAAGTATGGGTCTTCAAATTTGGACTATAGAACAATACATCCGATGTGGGTGTAACTACTTGCTGATTCTCCAGATAGTTCAAAGTTTCTTTGGAAATTTAAAAAGTTATTCTTTGGTTTAAGAAATCGTACACCTGCCAGGTTTGCAGTGTCAGGATTCTCTTGCCTGAACCACACTTTAAAAATCTTCTGAACTGTCTGATCGGAACAGCTGAAGAATCCTGCTTGTAAAAATGCCTTTGCATAAATTTAAGCTGAGAGATATGCAACCTTTGTCAGGGAAAAGAATGAAGAAACTTTTGAACAATATTGAACAATATTCTGGGGCTACTTTGCAGAAGGGAGATAGATTTAAAAGAAGGGAGTGGGTAGAGCTACATAAGAATATTTTTTTTTAAAATATTTTTTTGATGAAAAGAGAAAGTGGAATACCGGTAGTCCTCAACTTACAACAATTTATTTAGTGACTGTTCAAAGTTACAATGGCACTGAAAAAAGTGACTGATGACTGTTTTTCACACTTATGACCATTGCAGCATCCCCATGGTCATGTGATTAAAATTCAGAGCCTTGGCAACTGACTAATATTTAGGGTAGTTGCAATATTCCTGGGGTCATGTGACCACCTTTTGTGACCATCTGACAAGCAAAGTCAATGGGGAAGATGGATGCACTTAACTGACAACTTAACATCTGCAGTTAACACTTAACAGCTGTGGCAAGAAAGATAGTGAAGTGGGGCAAAATGTATTTAACAAATGTCTCGCTTAGCAACAGAAATTTTGGACTCAATTGTGGTCGTAAGTCAAAGACTAGCTGTAGCCAAAAGAAAGGCTATACAGAACAAGGAAGATGACCTGGATAGAAATAGGCAAAAAACCATCACCCAGGAAAAGGGAAGCCTAGGAACCTAGGAAACAAAACACTGTTTCAACCTTGAGAAATAGATCATGTTCAGAAACAGCTCAGGGAGATTCACTAGAGCAGGGGTCTGCAACCCGTGGCTCTGGAGCTGCATGTGGCTCATTCATCCCTCTGCTGTGGCTCCCTGCACTCGAAATATGCATCAGAACCGCCAATGTGCAACACCCGCCGGCACGTGATTGACTGAGCTTTTTGAACCATCATTTTTTTTTTTGCGGTTCAAAATGTTTTTGTTGCATGCAGAAATAAAAATTTGTTTTCTCTGTTAGCACTTCATTGATTTCATAAATGCAACACACTATAGTTTTTTTGTTTATACATAGCATAAAAGTAAAAAAAAACAATATATGCAGGGTTATCTTCATTTTAGATGTCAAAAGGGTTTTTGTGGCTCCCGGTGTTTTCTTTTCTGTGGGAAACAGGTCCAAATGGCTCTTTGAGTGTTTAAGGTTGCCAATCCCTGCACCAGAGTATGAAAAAAAGAAGGAGGTACTGAACCATCAGACTTGCAAGATTCTTTTCTTACAGCCAATATCAGTAAAAACAGTTCTAGTCTTTCTATGGAATTATTTTCCTGGTCTAGTCTACCTAGAGCAGGGGTGTCCAACTGGCGGCCTGAGGGCAGGATGTGTCACGCGTGGGCCACGGCCACCCCAGTTCCACGAATGTAAAAAAAATGTCGCAGCACATCATGTGATGACAACATGACGTGCTGAGTTTGACACCCGTGACCTAGAGGGATAGGTAAAGGCTGAGAGGTGGTAGGAGTTAGGAATAGAAGGATGCTGTTGCATCCAAACTTACTGTTGGTTGGGTATTTAGTGCTTAGTAAAATTCATTGATGGAATACTGGGGAGATGATGGACCCCACAACTGAATCTATAGGGCAGTGATGGCTAACCTTTTCCAGACTGAGTGCCCAAAGCACATGCGTGGGCTCATAAATGTGCTCATGCACCCAAACCCCCAAAACGCAATGTGCGCATGGACCCCCTGCATGTGCTCTGCCCTGAAGCATGTGTGCGCCCCCTGCATACAACCCCTGCACATGTCCCCCCCCACAAGTGCCCCACCCCTGCATGGACACAAACACACATCACACGCCCCCCTGCCCCCCATGCATGCACACGTGCCCCATCCTCGTGCATGCGCAGCAGAGACCCAAAGACCAGCTGACTCGCCAGCTGGTAATTTTTTGCCCTTCAGATTTTCACTTCTGAGGCACTACAATATTATTGTTAATTCAAGCTACTTTAATAATATCCCGGGTTTTGACATTAATTTATTACCCTTATCTTAAAGTGCCACTATAAATATTATAGTTTTACCACACACTTAAAAGCATACCAAATTTTAACAATTTTTTACCCTCCAGATTTTAACTTCTGGGGCACTACAATGTTATTGTTAATTCAAGCTACTTTAATAATATCCCGGGTTTTGACATTAATTTATTACCCTTATCTTAAAGTGCCACT
>JANHFM010007870.1:375888-388521 GCA_032468115.1 Grayia smithii | reverse complement strand
TGTAAGCCGCCCCGAGTCCTTCGGGAGAGGGGGCGGCATATAAATGCAATTAATAAATAATAAATAAATAAATAATAGATAAATAAAAATCAGAAAGGCAGCTGCACACTGTGTGACAGAATGACATCAGCCATTCTGCCACAATTTATCAGCAGATACGTTATGTAATAATTTGCAGAAATTGTTTGCAACCCATCAGTCCCCATTCATTATCTATGATCAATAATTTACATTAATCAAGTTGTACCATGGAGCAATATATCCAACATAGTTTTGTGCATTGTTGAAAAACAAGCATGAATGTGTTAACTGCAATAAGGTGAATTTGTAAGCACAAGCATCCATGGCAAGAATAAACTAGTATGCTTTAGTGGTATCCTGGTTTGTTTTTCCTTTTTCTCCTTCTCTCTCTCCTTTCTTCCCTTTCCTTTGTCCTCCTCATTTCGCATCCTATATACTCCCTAATGCTACTTACCTTTTTACTGGATTTTTCTGATTTAATAATGTGATGTACAGTGGTGCCATAAGCATAAAAAGGGGAAGAGGAACTGGAATACTGTTGGAGATTAAGGAAAGGAAACAATGTAAGTTAAATATAGGAGGAGAAATTCCACCAGAATTTCTAGTTTGAATGCTGAACTTGGGAATGGCAATTTGATATTGAGCAGTGATACCAAGCACTTCTCATAGGCAGATCTTGTCTTCACTAGTAAAAGCATATGTTTTCATATAATAAGAATCAGAGCCGTAGTGACTGATTTGAGGCATTTCGCCTACATAAATTTTCATTTCTCTATACAGTTTGTGTACTTAATGGCACAACAAAGATAAATGGAAAATTAGTTTCAAACATGCCATAATAAAGTATATTTATGTGTTTGTGGGTGAGTAATGCCTTCACATCAGTTCTGACCCTTGCCATCATATGTAAGTCCTTGTGGACAACCACTTTCAAAGTGGTTGGCCATTGCCTTCTTTGTAGGACTGAGAGAGAGGGATTGAGTGACCCAGTTGATTTCCATGCCTAAGGCAACACTAGAATTTGGGTTCAGCAATCGCACTGCAGTATTTTGTCATTGGAAATACCCACTTAATTTCCCAAGGAAGCTTTTTTGTCGCAGTTGTTGGTACTTTGTGTGCTATGCAGTTCTGGGCACCTATTGGTTAATGTTCGTGACATGATTAGAGATGCACAGGCACTGAGTGGTGAATTGTATCTTTTTTTTCTTTTCTTAATAGGCTTTTGAAAGTTAAGCACTTCCCCTCTCTAGTTGAGTCACATAGATCTCACCAAGGAATATGTGAGCTTATCTCATTTCCTGACTCACTTATGAGATTCAGTTATCATCTTCCACTTATAAGCTTCCAATATTTCCCATTATTTTTCTCCATTTTCCCCCCTACCACACATTAAAAATTAACTTGTAAGGAGAAGAAAATGAACTAGCTGCACAAAAACCATTGACTGGAATCTCTAGGATTGGTAGACTGAAAGTACTGTACATCCCGTGTATGCCAGAGAAAGAGTGTTTCTGAGGCTTTCAACAGGCTGTCTTGTCCTCAGATGTCCTCAAATAATTCCTCTTGATAACAAGGGTTTTTCTCCTTTTCTCTAACAGGATGGCATTATCATTGTCACTGTACTCCCATGGTTTGGGAAGAATGTTTGGTCATTTTGAGAGGCCTCCAGTAAATCTGCAGCAGAGTTTACTGAGCAAACTTCAGGAGAAAAGAAACATAAAAGCTTATCTCTCAGCCAATTCTCTTGGGACTTTCTAAAACCAACAGCTTACTTTTCTCTTCTCGCTCTGTGACATACATACCCAGAGAGACATTTTTCTGAAGAATTCTCAGATCTAGTTGAACTAACCTTAACAAATCAGTCCCTAGCACCTGCTATGTGAATCGCAGCAGAATTCAAGACCTCCTCAAGCAGACAATCCTCACACAAAATATCTTCTTGACCCTCTGCTTTTATTTTTCCAAGGAACAGCAATACATGTCAAATGGTGGGCCTTGAAGTAGCTCTCATCAAATGTTCTTCCCAACCTCGGTTGATGAAGGAGTGGGGAATGTTTGTTCTTTATAAAATAGCTTGAGAGACTTTGAGCTAAACAAGAGTTTATTTACAACAGCCAAAGTACATAAACTGCTTTCAGTGTTTGCTCTTCCTTCCTCAACTAACTTCTGCCTCTGTTCTTTCTGAGCTGTTCCTTGAAACAAAGGATTGGCTAGCTCCTCCTTCTCCTAGATAATGTCCTCATTAGTCGCTTGTAGCAATCTTCTAGAGTCCTCCAACTATCATTGTGCCAAAATAATTGCAATGAGGGCAGGTTTTGTGTCATTTCAGTGATGACTGGGTGATGCTATGATAAGCTATAAGTCATTAGGAGAAATGGCTTTTGATAGACAGGAAATCAGTTTCACTACAGGCAACATCTGAAGGAAGACACAATTAAGAGTATAATTACATTTGTATGTATTTGTGTGTATAGGTAAAGAGCAAATAGCAAAATAGTCAACAAAATAAATTTTCAGCTGTCTTTGGCTATACCCCTTCTTCTGCCACACTAATAAGCTGTATGTTTTACTTTCACCAGCAGTTCCGTTTCAACAAAACCCATACAACTCTGGGGGTCGTCCCACCATAATTCAATGCTATCGCTGTGGAGATACTTGTAAAGGCGAGGTGGTGCGTGTCCAGAACAATCACTTCCACATCAGATGTTTCACATGCCAGGGTAAGTTTTTCAATGTTGCTCCAAGCTGAGACAGGATTGTGAACCTATTTAAAGTATATGATGCCAGTAGGTTCATTTAGTGAGTGAAGAGAAAGGGACAGAGGTTATGGTGTATGTATGTATTTATTTATTTATTTATTTATTTATTTATTTCCTACAGCTATCCATTTCAATCAATTACTCTGAGTGACTTACAATTCAAAAAATATGCAATGAAACATTTTAACTGAGGCATGTATGTCTTAGTCCTGAAAACTAGGTGTTATGATTAGAAAGAAGTACAGTTTAGTGCAAACTAAATTTAATGTCCCTGAGCAGTTGCAAAATGCCAATAAACAAGTTCCTTTGGCTCCAATATAGGTCAGTAGGTGGAGTTGACAGAGTATACAAATTTGAAAAGGAGGAACCTGGGTATAATTGGGATTAGGAAAAGCGAGAAGGTTCTTGCTTAAAACTGGTGATGTGCATTTAAACGTGGTCTATTACTCATACCTAAAGCCACAACAATGCTATTTTCATGAATTTACTTAGAGATTTTTAGAAGTCTAAGGACCTTCACCAATGAGTAATTTCAAATATATTTTGGAGGAAGTCATGCTGTTATCCAATTAAAAAAACTATACTAAGAATGATCTCTCTCTCTCTCTCTCTCTCTCTCTAAAATTGTAAGCTAAAATAACCAAGAGATGTCCTATAATTTCTGATATCAGTCTTGAAAGACCTATCCAAGTTTGTTCCATCATATAATAAACAAATCAAGGTGGAATTACTTTGAGCTTCTTTCTATACACTTTCCTCTTTATCAGAACTATTTAATCTTTTCTTCAAGTCTTCTTCAATCTTTTCCTTATGTCCAAGATCAGTTCTACATTTTCTCTGTCTCTTTCTCACATACATAGAGAACTTGTGTTTCTAGACATAAATGCAACTTCTAGCATCTCCAGACCACATGGTAGTTGGGAGAGATACTAGAAAACTGCAGTTCCCAAATATGTACAGGACCTCAGGTTTCTCTAACAGACAGATCATTTCAAATAAATGTATATTTGTGTGTTGGTGCAGGCCATTGTATTGATTGATGATAGACACAACAAGTGCTAGCTAATGTGTGGAAAACTCACTATTTTGTTAAAGTAACAGAAGCGGTGAATTGGGAGAGGGATGAATCTCTTGTAATTCATGTTGTACACTTTATAGATCTGGTTACTACCCCTTAGCACATCTGTTTCAAATAAGTGCAGTAAGGAGCCCACTCACATCTGTTCTGGGTTTAATTTTTTGACTTCTTTGCTTTACTCCTCCCACTCACCCTTCCATCAGTAGGGCAGGGACATAATTTAGTAATTCACATTCAGTTTTCAGCAGAAGGCAATTTAGTCTCCAAGTAGGTTCAGGATCACATGTGGAAGTTGAAAACTATCCCAAATAACGGGAAATAGGACAATGGGAAAGAATTCCAAAGACTTTTGTATGTAGTATCACATATTGCTCCTGTCAAAGCTTCATGACAGGAAAATGAGGACATGCATTACTGGTAGTACATGAAAAGCTAGGTGAAAAGTAAGCGTATCAGTTCTTACAATATAAAATGGGCATATACAGTTAACAATTCACTTAAATAAGCAAAGTAATGTCTATTTGGTCCTGCAGGCTGTATCGGTATTTACTCTGAAAAGGAACAAGGTATTCTTGGTTATTAAATAAATATACAGGAAAAAAAGCCTCATAGGAAAACAAGGCATTTTTTGTTTTTTATTCATTATTTTGTGCAATGTAAAAAAATGTGAAATACATTTCAGAACAAAATTCCTTCCACAGGGATAGTTTGAAAATGAACTCAACTTATTATACTATTGCATAAAACACAAGAAATAACTATTTAAAATACCAGCCAAATGTTGTTTAAAAGGGATATTAACCAAATATATATGATTTGAAGTGCCGTTTTCATATACAAGCAGCACAGCACATTCTAAAAGTGTTTCACGGGAATTGTTTTTGCATGGGGTTTTTATGTAATGGTATAATATATCCAATTCATTTTCAGATTTCCCAAGGAATTCTGTCCAAACCTTGCTAGATGTTTTTGCAATTAAATTAAAACTAATTTTTACTAGTTTTTCTGTGAGATTTCATGATGTTTCCTCATTTTTAAATCTTTAGGACAATCAGGAAGTTGCAGCTCATATACATTTTGTGTCCGCCTCTATCTCAAAGCAAAACTACCCAAGGAAATTCAGTTAAAGTTGGTTAGCAAGCATTGTAGGCCATAATAGAACTCACATCAACTGACTGGCCACCTACAAAGTCTCCATTCAGAAATCCCAGGATGTCTTGTCCTATAAATAGAAAGACACCTACTTTTCCATCATGCCATAACTCTTCCTCCTGCTGTTTGTTGACAAATGAGAAGAAGGTTCACAGCCAGTCTGCCAAACTAAGATTATTTGATCTACTATGTACACGAGCATATTTCTTTGACCTTTGCCACCACCTCCTCCTTCTCTTGGGATCTTAAGAACCTTAATCTAGAGTTATCATATAATAGAAAGCCATTAGATTATAACCGCCCAATGGATCTCACAAAACAAGATCGTTCAATTGATTATTCACAACATTGGGTATTTATGTATTGCCTAAGTAGTTTTCAGTGAACCAGAACAGCCACTGAAACTGAGATCTAATTGCATATTATCTTTCCAAACCACCAAAGAATAGGTGCAAGTTGTTTTAATTGTGATGAGAAAGGATGCATGCTGATGTAAACAAGATTTTAGATTAGAATTACAAAACATGTTTGAATGCAGCGAACAAACTTACCTAGATCAAAAAATTAACCAAGTGGGAACGAATTCAGTGCACTGAACTTTTACATGCCAAGCCCATGAAGAAAGTAGCTCCAAAGAGCATTTGTTCATATACCAAACCATTTTTATCCCTTTTTAAGAAACAGCCTTCTGCAACACTTTAAAAAATGCATTGCTAGCATTTTTTTCCTGAGTTGGTATACTCAACTTGGAAAGTAAATGTAATCTCATTCAGAGAATCTTCCACAAATATTCAGTAAACAAACCCTAGTAAATGAAGAGATCAACAGTAGTTTAAAGCTCCTAGAAAAAGCAGGTATGATTTTTTTTAAATGTTGCCTTAAACATTCACATTAGCTTACTACTGATCTTAATCATAATTATATCTGAGGATAAAAAGGATGCAGAGAGTACTTAATAAAAGAAGTCTTCCTTATTGCAGGGACATAGAATTATTATCACTGTTGTGGCATGATGGGGGCATATTACCTATTCAAATATATAGACACACCCATCTCCCAAAACCAGTCTTCTGTGGTTGTGAGTGGGACTTTCATTGAGGCAATCTATTTCTGCAGTCATTTTTAAGTAATATGTCAGAGCCCAGAGAATTTAACTAGTAAACATTTCCTTCAACAAGAAAGTCCATCCCACCCACATATACTTAAACTCCATTCTAGCCTACTTGTGGGGCAGTATAATCATCCTATTTATCTGCCTCCAGGGAGAAAGATGAACAATACATTAAAAATAAGAAAGAATCAGCATGTCATATTGCAGCTGTATGAGTTCCTAGTCCATACTTCAAGCCAAGGACAATATCTGGATTGATTCATTGGGTTGCAACCAGGGAAGTCTATACAAAACAACTTATCTTAGCAGTACAGGGATAATTTATGTATGGGAAAAAAATTCAAGCAAATCTGGATGTTCTCATCTTCCTAGACTCTATTGGCTATGCCGGCTTTCATAACACCACAGGAAAAGTGTGTGTCTCCAGCCCCCTGGAGTTTGGTGTTGATTATGGAGTTTGGTCTTGATTATTCTGTTAGACAAAGACTTCACTCTGTCTCCAGCTTCAAAAGGGACTTAGAACCACCAGGAGAGAACTTGGCAGCCTTCTTTATTTGCTTCCAAAGCCAAAGGAAATCCTTATTCCTTAATGAGAAATAAAGAGAAGGATGCTTGGTGGAATGGTGGAGTAATAGAGGTGGAAACAAATGAATGAATGAAGATTGCTGCAAAAAGTAAAAATAAGACACAGGTCTTGAATAATAGGTATGGAGAGAAAATATAGCTGCAATCCAAGAGAACAAAGAGGAGATAAAGATTGAAAGAAAATGCAGACTGGGGTTTTTAAAATATTTTTAAATCCCATCTGTATTATTTTTACAAACAGTAAACATATCCAATGTTATTTTTCCCACAACAACAACAACACTGTGAGGTGGATTGGGTTGAGAGAGAATGACTAATTGAAAGTCACCCAGCTGGCTTTCATGCCTAAGGCAAGACTAGAACTCACAGTCGCCTGGTTTCCAGCCTCATGCCTTAACCACTAGATCAATTGGACTATTTGATGGAATTTAAACATTAATTTGGAAGTGATTGATGAAGGTAATCAGAGATAATTGAGCAGGATAAGTGACATCGAAAATAAAAATGCTTTAAATTATTTGGAATGAAAATGAAAGAATACCAGAAGTATTTTAGAGGTACAGTACTTATGAGAAAGGTAGTTGCATATTAAAAAAATGGGACTGAAACAAATGGTATTAAGTGTTAATGCCTGAGGAAAAAACAATGAAAAGAAAAACATAAATGCTGTGAAAATATTGAAAAATGATGGTTCTGCAGCTGTAACTGAGATAATTGGAAAAATCTAGGATATCAATAGACCTCGAGTTGTAATGTAATGGCAGTTGGGACCTGGATTGCCATTGCTAAGCAATGCAGCCATAGAACACAATGTCACATGACCATATCATTTGGCAATGGCAGTCTCGGCAGTCTCAGTTGCTCTGGTAAAACCTCAAGATGCACAAATCATGAAATGAGTCCCAGGTGAGGGGCCTGAGAGGGCCACAGGAGTTGGGTAAGTCCAGTGCAGTCTAGATACAATTCAGATGCTGGGAGAAGGGGCTGGGAAGACCGGTGCAGGCTGCTTGCAAGTCAGAAGAGGCCAGGAGAAGGTTTGAGAGGGTCAATGCAGGCCATATGTGGGTGAGGTGATGGTCTATGAGCAGAAGAAAAAATAAGAGTGACTTATTGGAGTGACTTCAGAGGTGGGTTTCAGCAGGTTCTGACTAGTTCTGGAGAACCGGTAGCGGAAATTTTGAGTAGATCGGAGAACCAGTAAATACCACCTCTGACTGGCCCCACCCCCTACTATTCTCTGCCTCCCGAGTCCCAGCTGATCGGGAGGAAATGGGGATTTTGCAATAACCTTCCCCTGAATTAGGGAGGGAATGGAGATTTTACAGCATCCTTCCCCTGGCATGCCTATCAAGCCATGCCCACCAAGCCACACCCACAGAACCAGTAGTAAAAACCTTTGAAACCCACCACTGAGTGACTTGCACCTTGACTGCTGGCTTCCCATTGAATTTGTGATAAGCCAGCACTGCCTGCAACCTTATAATTGCAAGCTGAGAATCTGAGCATTTGGATTGTAATCACATGACCATGGGGTTGCTACAATAGCTAGAGCTTCTAGATTTGGTCATACATCCATTTTTTTCCAGCTGTAACTGTAATGGTCACTGAATGAATGGACATAAGCCAAGCACTATGTTTACGAATGTGGTCTTGTTATGGAACGGCCTCTCACAACATGCATATGTGTGTGTACTGTATTTGTGCCTGACAGTAGAAGGGATGCGATTATTGTTCTCTGCCACAAAGGAAGTAGTAACAAAAATGAATTACAGGGAAATTAGTTTGTTTAGCACACCTGGAAGTTGTTTAGCAGAATTCTAATCGAAAGAGCTCAAAAGGGAAATAGCAAAGTTTGGGATGTGTTGTGTGGATTTATACCAGGCAGTAGGTATCCAGATTAGTTTTTTGTTCCTTAGCAGAAGGAAAAGTGCATGAATGTGGGAATGTACAAATATTGATTTACAGAATATGTCTGATAATGTGAGTATCTGCATGTACAAATGCACTTCTGTCAAATTTGCTGTATGGAAATCAGCATTATGTATGTCAGGAGAAACATAAAAACAAATAGAATGCAATGGCAGTTGTGTGGCAAAATACAAGAAGAGAAGGCTCAAGAATTAATACGGGATTGTATACCAACAAAGTATATGGAGATGTTTTGGTCTGTCAGGATCAGATTGCAGGTTACATATATCAAAGATGACTTGAATGGATTGAGAGGAATGGGAAGATTGAGAAAGTTGTAGTTGGATGAAGCTGATCAGATTATCAAAAGGAGAGAGGTGAAAAATGCAAAGAACTAAAGGCAACATAAGAAGCAGCATGTAGATGTGGGATGAAAATGAATGAACTCTGTTTTTTAAAATTAAATTCAGTATTGGTCATGTTCCTGTTATTGCTTTATCTTGGTCCCCATTCATCTTTTTAACTTTCCCAGGAAACCATACTTGAAAAATAAATAAAAAAATAAACCAACTCCAAATTTTTTCAGGAATTTACTTATCCCAATTTGGGTTTTCCAGATCTAATGGGATTAAAATTCCCCAATGTATCCTTGCTGGGAATTGGATATATTGGAGAGCACCAAATGACAGCGGTAAATTGAGGCAAGCTTGCCTGTGTGATTGTAAAGTGGCAAAGCACTTCAAGAACTACTGCTCAGACTATCTGTCTTTCAATGGGTCATAGCATGTGAGTCATGTGAGTCAGGTGGGTTCTACTTACCTTTACTACCGGTTCTAAAGGTGCACGCGCTTCGCACGTGATTGGAGCGTGCGGAGCACGCATTTGGCACGCACACGTGCCAAACGGCCGCTCCTATGCATGTGCAGAACCTTTTTTTGCCGTAAAAAAACTCAAAAAAATCATTCTGCGCATGTGCGCGAGCGTGCTCCGCATGGTCCACATGCTCTACGCACTCCACGCAGACAACGGTAAGTACGGGTGCGCAGGTGGGGCCAGCTCCCGGTTGCTTAGAACCGGTTCGGTGACGTCACAGCATCACCGCTACTGGATTGTGCGAACTGGCCCGAACCGGGAGCAATCCACCACTGATGTGAGTGTAGTAATTGAGCCATTTCTTCACTGCGTTGCCAGTTTGTTTCTCTCCCTTGCCTCACTGGGGAATTATAGGCCAAGGTCTCTCAAAAGACAAGAACCCCACTCAATGTATTACTCACCAGTTGCCATTAAAGATCCAATACACCAGTGGCTCCTCTGGTAGCCTGCTCAGACTCTCAACCTATCTGCTTGTAGTCAATCAAAAAGGGCACATCTTGTTGCCATCATGCACCAAGGCTCACAGACAATTCTCCAGGCCAGGCTTCCTCCCAGCAGAAATTTCCGTTCACAACATCTTCCCCACCCTAGCCCTTGCCTTATTTTCACTTCACAGTACTAACAATACAACGGTGGCATCTTAGAGGACCACGAGAAGTATCTTGATATTCTAGAGTCTATAGGTGGCAGGGATGGAGGATGAGAAGATACTGCTTGGTAAAGGGCAAGGCAGGGTGGCAGAAGGAAGTTTACCCTCACTATTCAAGAAATTATTTCACTTGGAGTCCACCATTGCAGAGAAACTGAAAACTGGTTCAGGCAACTTGTATCTACTAGTGACCTGTGCATCAAAGAACACTGATGCACTTTTAACACACCAGATGGACCTTTCACATAGGGAGTCCATCAGTACAAATCCACTCACACTGCCAGTCATTCAGAGTGGGCAGCAAGGCTACCAAAGCAGCCTTGTACTTCCATAATTATTCTGGGTGGCTTCCTGCCCAACTTGTTTTCTAAAGATTGTTTTGCACAGTCTCCTACACATAAACACTCATTTGACACACCCTCCACCCTCACTTTAGGAAAGCATTGCATAATGTGATTGTGCACATGTGCGCGCTCACACGCACACACACACACACACACTCTGTGGCCCTTGACAACCACAGCAAATATATACATGAAAAAGTCAATAAACCAAAACAGAGAGCAGAAAATGTAATTTGGATAGCAAAGATGGAACTGACAGACCAGGAGGCAGAAACTGGCTGAAGGCATGCTGGAGCAGAAAAGCTTTCAAGCTTGATCAGGAAGATTGTCATCAGGGAGAAGCCAAAGGATTTCCTGAGGCAGGGCCTGCCAAAGCCGGGCCACGGAAAGACCCTCTCACATAGCAGAACCAGTCAAGCCTCAGGTGTCAGCAATGGGATAAAAAAACAGGTGGCTGCTTCAGATAATCCCGCTTCAGGCTGCTTTATTTAATATTTAGATACTAGAGAGTGGGAATAGGCTGAATTGAAAGGAGGTGATTCCTCAGACACATTTAAGCCATTTCAGTTTTCAAAATGACTGACCAAGTACATTGAGTTGAGATTAGAAATGACCTGGAAGCCAGGGGTCATAGATATAAGAATGAAATCAGTTTTTGACTGGTTGATGGGAATTCCTAAGCATGGCTGGTCCTCCTGTATTTGGTCTATTTAAGAAGTGATGTTTTGGGTGCTACAACACTGGAGGTTTTAAAGAAAAGATTGGACAACCATTTATCTGAAATGGTACAGGGTCTCCTGCTTGAGCAGGGAGTCAGATTAAAAGACCTCCAAGGTCTCTTCTGTTATTATGTTTTGTGAAAGAAACACAACTATTATATTTAGGAAAAAGTAATGGGGCTGTTGCCAATAAAATTACTGTATAAAATGTGGAGCCATTCATCATAGCTATGCAGGGTGGGCAGGATTTAACTCCTAGATGTCTCAAAGGTGCTTTTTCAGGAGGCAACTGGACTTTCTTGTTTTTTCTTTTGAAGATGTTTCACTTCTCATCCAATAAGCTTCTTCTGCTCCTACAGGATAGTGGGGGAATGGAAGGATTTATATTCCTTGCAGACAGCTGGTCATTTACATCCTTTCAGAGGGTCCTTGAAGCACTTGGAGGTTTATCTCTATCCTCAGGGTCACTTGAGTAGTGCTCCTGGTTCCTGTAGTCCGCAATTTTTTCCCCTCTGGAAATCCATTCCTACTCCCACACCATTCAAAGAGTGTTCATCCCAAATTGTATAGCTAAAAGACCCTCTAAGAATGCAGATGACCAGCTGTCTGCAAGGAATATAAATCCTTCCAGTCCCCAACTATCCTGTCAGAGCTGAAGAAGCTTCTTGGATGAGAAGCGAAACGTCTTCAAAAGAAAAAACAAGAAAGTCCAATTGCCTCCTGAAAAAGCACCTTTGGGACAACCATGACCTGGAGGACTGAGAATCTCTACAGATGTCTCCCCTTTGATTGACAAACAAGGCTTTTGGCATGATCCAGACACCCCATTCTTATGATGGCCCCTCAAGAAGCATCTGTTTGTTTGTTTTTTAAGAGAAAGGTGCCTGTTTGGAGAGATGAAAGGACTGACTTTTCTATCTCTGCATGTACTTTCCCCTCTGTAGTGTGTGGCTGTGACCTAGCTCAGTCTGGCTTCTTCTTTAAAAATGGGGAATACATCTGCACCCACGACTACCAGCAGCTCTATGGCACCCGCTGTGACAGCTGCCAAGACTTCATCACTGGAGAGGTTATCTCAGCCTTGGGCCGGACTTACCATCCCAAGTGCTTTGTGTGCAGCATGTGCAGGTGAGTCAACTATCTATCAGCAATATGTGAACCCCTCAGGAGTGATGATGGTGAGCAGAATCCCCTTTGGGGAAAGTTGCAGTACTCGTGTAAAACCACAGATTGCATTATAGCTTTGTTTGTTTGTTTGTTTGTTTGTTTGTTTGTTTATTTAATCAGATTTTTATGCCGCCCAACTCCCAGAGGATTCCGGGTGGCTCACAACAGAAATATATCAACAGTATATTATAAAAAACATTATAAAAATTTAAAACAAGTTAAAACAATAAAATCATAGAACACTCATATCCCGTCTGGGGCTGGATC
>JANHFM010007870.1:326316-345204 GCA_032468115.1 Grayia smithii | reverse complement strand
CACCCCACTCTGGGGCCAGCCAGAGGTGATATTTCCCAGTTCTCTGAACTGCTCAAAATTTCTGCTACCGGTTCTCCGGAACCTGTCAGAACCTGCTGGATTTCACCCCTGATGAGACTGGAATTTGTATTACCAATCCCATTTCAAGGGGAACATGCTGAAATATTCAAACAAAAGGCATTTGACTGAACTTAAAACAATATTTTAATTTTCTGATTGCAACAAGCTTAGTGTATTCACATGTTCACGGAATATCTAGTTGCAATAAGAAATGAGATGAGTAGATCTTAATATAAGGTTAGGATGTTTTCCTCCCTATTCATCTATTTTCAGCCTAGAGAAGGAGTCTTGTAGACAGTCGTTTGGTGTTTGACATTGTGAGTCACTAATTACCCTTTGTATATCAACATTAATTGTTGGGCTGGGTTTTTTCCCCCCACCCTCACACTCCAGGAACGGTTGGCTTAGTTGCTGGCATCTTTCTGCGTGGGATGGCAATTAACAATTGGTTTGTTTTAGAGGAGTGGAGGCATCATTAAGGCTCCTTGGCTGATCAACTAGTACAAAGCCTGCCACGGTGATGGGCATACATTTTCCAAACTGTTGCACCTGTCCCATGACTGCATGACCTTAAAGGGCATCTAAAATTGAGGATCCTGTGAGAAGATGGAAAATCGTGGGGATGATTGCTGGAGAAGATAGAGGTTTATTCTTCTCCTTATGATACTGGGGTGATTCCAAGGATAATAAATAAACAAATTGCTCACAAAAATATCTCCCTGTTTTGCTCCCCAGCCATCTAAGTGGAACTTGACAACAAATATCAGATATGGTAATGTTATATTGCTGTAATTTTACTCAATTAAATTTAGAAACCTCCATGTTCAAAGAAGCCATATTCATTCCCTCCTCTATCCTAGAATAAACAAGAAGAGCAAGGATAGCCAGTGCAAACTTGGAACACATGTATGCATTTCTGTCTAAAAGGAATAAAGTCATAGCCACAGAAGGACACCAAGATGGAGGATTTCTAATAGAGAATCATTAGGACTACTTAAGAACTGTTCTAATGTTGGATTAATATCATTTCTGGGCTCTTTTACATAGTCTCTGATGTTACTTCCCAAGCCAGTATTTGCCTTCCTCAAAATGCTCATTACTTCTCATGAGCTGACCACTGGCCAGTGATAGAGAAATAAATTATTGTAGGATTCTTTCCATCTTCCTCTAATGTTCCTTGTTGCCTCCTTGTGTTTGCCTTCCTAAACAACAATCTGGTCTCTAAGAAACACAGTGAATGTGTGCCAAGGTGGCTTGATCTTAGCAGGGAAAAAGAGAATCTGGGAAATTGGATGAGGTAAAAGTTTAAAAAGTTGCTACCTTTGGAAAATCACCTGCTGGGCAGCTTCAGGGTTAACACTTTTCTCCCAATGGAGTCTCCTGCATTGCAGCTGAATCAGATGTTACTCACCTTCTCAACAGAAGGTCAATGGCATTATGGGAACACAACATGTGTGATCCATGGGTGGGACACAAGCCATAGGTGGAGGAGCCTTTTGTTACATTCAGGAGGAATTGGCAGACAGTCCAGAAAAATTATTTTCATCTCTTGCAATCCAAAACACACTTTTCAGGCTGTAAAAATGGGAGCTGGCTTTTCTCTCCTTTTCTTTTCTTTTCTTTTCTTTTCTCTTTTTTTCTTTTCTTTTCTTTTTTTTCTTTTTGTCCTGTCTCAAGCAATTCATTTGACTTAAGAGTCTCTGAAAAATTATCCAGGAGGATGGAAAAGTTCTCTGGGTGAATGCAGAGAAGCCTATCTAACTCAAACTATATAGAGATCTTTGTTCCCAAAAGAGAAATTAGAAAAAAAAAAGGAGAATGCTTGTGATGCTACAATGACCTCTATTACCACATAACTAATTTTGAAATTTAATACACTTGAAATATTCCCAGGAAGATGATCTGGCCACAATCTTGAAATATGTGATGTGATAATAAGGATCCTCATTATATTTCTTTCTAGAATCCTTCAAGTGTAGGTGATAATACAAGTCAATAAAGGCCATAAATTAAGAACAGGGAACACCATCCCTAAATCTGAAAGCATTCTCTGTCTTACGGAGCTCAAAAATGCAAGGGGAGGCTAGAAAATGAGCATCGTTAGATTGACTACTATTCATTACATACATACATCAAAGACACGACATGAATAAGCAAAAGAAAAATATATGGATGCACAATATATGTAAATAAATATTCTGCCAACAAATCCAAAATGGTTTATCACACTGTATTTTTTACATGGTATTTGTCTCTTCTTCTCAAAGCTAACTCTTACATAAATCATTATTACTAGACCACCCTAAGGGCATATTTATTTATGTATTTATTTTGCTTATTCTTATTAGGTCTTTGATTCATTCTTCTATCTGATTCTTCTCTCTATTGTTCCAGCTTTTTGTTCCCATTTCCAACAGGCAATATGGCCAGATTGGAAAATATCTAGGAGTAAAGACTGATTCAAAGTTGATCTAAACAATTAGTATTTGGATGTATTTATATTACAGCCTTCCATCAACCTTTTTCAGTCAGTCAGACCTAGAAAAATGTGATAAGCTCAGAGCTGTGAGGGAGAGACAAACAACAAAATTAAGTTCCAGTGGAAGAGAATACATCTTGTCTGACTATTGTGGTTGGGTAAGAAAGCATCTATAAGCAAACAACAAGCTCAGAGACCACCAAGAACTCCACAATCAAATTAAGCTGCACATCTCCAACAAAGATGGTATTTTGTATGAGGTCATTAATTCATATTCTCCTCTAAATGGCCATCCTTGATTATTTTATACACCAATAAGGGAACAGTAGCTGTGAACAGTATCAAAAATTCAGTGTTTTGTTCATTCCTTCCAATTACTGAGACTTAAAACTCTCGAACCATTTGACAGCATTTATTTGTTTGCTTAATGCTACATTGGCAATGAATGCTCCAAGTTTCTCCACATTCCCCATAGAATGTCAACTAGTGTAAAGGTGAGAGACCAGCATTCATTCTTCTTTTGCATTATAAACAGAGAGATTGTGCCTTAGTAGCTTTTCCATTTTACCAGTAGTGCTGATTTTTACCGTTTAGCAGAGTTAGAAATCATGTTATGCTCCCCCTTGATCAACTGGAAGATTCTGAACTGGGCTATGTTAAGGACAACTCTGGGTCACCTTGAAAATGTTTTTAAGGGTCTGAGGAATTAAAATGATGCCAGTGGACCAAGTTTTCCTAATGCCTGTTTGCAATTCAAAACCAGTCCAAACCAATTGAATCTTTGGAACGAAAATACCCATTATCAGCTGACAAAAATGAATGGATCTTCTTGGGAAAAAAAGGAGAACTGCTTATAAAAAAAAATATTAAAACATTTCGATGGTATTTTTTTTCTTTACGATCTTAGGTAATGTTGGGTAATGCAGATGGTCATCTTGTAGTTCTGACACATGCCTCCTCCTTTGCAGGTTCAGAAGTATGGCATCCTATCTGCAAACAAGCAGCAAGAGCAGAAAAGAAACTAAAGGTAAAGTGAAATTGGGGAAGAGTAATTAACCAAATTTTACTCATGGATGCTGGTATTAGCTAAATAATGATACTGCAAGTTAGTCAAATAATTTATTTAGATAAATATGAATAGAAATAGGTTTGAATTTTAGGATCTGAACTCCTTGGCCTACAGGGAAATGTGTGCATGATGAATAAGATAAAAGTGATATTTTTAAGTTATAGTCAAGGGGTCTGAACCATAACTTTCTTATTCCTGAAATCTATATATTCTGTACTGTGGCTGTCTTTACCAGTTTCTGTTGTAAACTGGTAAATACGAAACCAAGATTCTCATACCTCAGCATTTGCTTGGTATATGTTCATTGTCTACCTGGAATACACAGCTTCAAATCAAGGTGTAACAACATTGTAGTTATGGTAACCTCATTTTTGGTCTAAACCAGGGGTGTCAAACATGCGGCTCGCGGGCCAAATCCATCACACTCTGGCCATGGTCACCTCCATTTTAGTGAATGGGAAAAAAGTTGTGATACATCACGTAACGATGCGATGGTGCGAATTTGACACCCCTGGTGTAAGCTGCAATTTTTCCACATAATATTGTACAGCTGCCATCTTTCTACACAGGCCCATAAACTAGAATTGTTTTATGTAGCCGGTTAGTCAGTTATCAGGGAGAATGGGAGATAATTGCCTGTGAGACTCAGGATACTATTACAGAAGATGCATAACTTCTTTCAGTTTCATACACAAAACTCCTCCCTTTGTACAGGTAGTCCTCAACTTACAACAGTCCATTTAGTGACCGTTCAAAGTTACAATGGCACTGAAAAATGTGACTAATGATCATTTTTCATAGTTACGACCTTTGCAGTATCCCCATGATCATGTGATCAACATCCAGATGCTTGGCAACTGACTCATATTTATGACCATTGCTGTGTCCCAGGGTCATGTGATCCCCTTTTTGCAAACCTTTCGACAAGCAAAGTCAATGGGGAATCCAGATTCACTTAACAACTGTAGCAAGAAAAGTTGTAAAATGGGGCAAAACTCACTTAACAAATGTCTCAATTACAACAGAAATTTTGGGCTCCATTATGGTCATAAGTCAAGGACTGTCTGTACTGTGTCTCCTCAATAGCATCCAGGAAAGAAAACAAGTGACATTTTAGCATTATGCTCAGTGATTGCCGGTGGCATGCAATGAACTGGAGAGCACAGGTGCCAACTGGTTGGTTTTTACCAAATGTTACGGGAAAGTAACATACCGCAAAAGGAAAGTTGATGACAGGCTCATCTACACTGTAATATCTTGTTAGGCCCTCCAGCATACCAACTTTAATTGAAAGTAATTGAGGGAGATGTAAGGTGTAGTAACCGATAGTATTGGTTGGAACATTTAATTTAGAAATTGAGTGTTCGTGATATGCATGGAATGAGGAAGTGAGCTAGCAGCTTAGAGTGGCAAGTAGCATAATGCAGCCAAATATATAGGGATTAGGGATTAAGACTTTTTGAGCAGAGGGGAAAGATACAGGTACAGTATGTTACTTTTTTGCATTACTATATTGTCAACTCTGGTCAGCATGAGTTGAAGTCATTCTTCAATATTATGTGTAAGCAAAGTCTAGGAAACTTTAACAAGTATCTTGTTGGTTTCTGTGTACACAGCACAGAAGAACTTCAGAGACATCCATATCCCCTCCTGGCTCCAGCATTGGTTCCCCCAACCGAGTCATTTGTGTAAGTATACACAACATGGGGCAGAAGCAACATGGAAAACTGAGAATTGAGGTTGGCAGCCCCCCCCCCCCCCCGTAGGGGTAATTTGGAAATGCATGCCCTGTGAACCCCAGAGGAGATGAAAAGAAGAGATCAACCAATAAAATAAAATATCTATTGAGGACTGTTCCCTTTTAGACTTGGAACAGATTTCCAAGCCAAATATGTGCCAAGGAAAGCATTTGGCAACTTCAGCCTGAGTTGTCTGTTCCCATCCCTGAATATCTGTCTGCTTAATGCCACTGTGCCTTTGAGCATCATCTGTCTTACAGAAGAACTCAGATGCATGTAGTCAAAGCAAAGCCTGGCACCACTTTCAATCCTGAGCCGACCGCTCCTTCCCACTTCTTCTGCTTCATTCTCACAGGGAAAGCTCTGGCATTCCTTTCAAAATGCTTTCCTTTCTTCTTTTCACCTTCATCATAACAGTATCTGTCCCTGTTTTGTTCTGAAGTTTCCTTCAATCTTGCATTCTGATGTAATCTTTCTCCTTTGCATTTCAAGTGCCTGTTCCTTTTCTTTCTGTGGTTGTCTATTGTATCTTTCCCTTTCCATAGGCTAAAGTGGATAATGAAATCCTTAATTACAAAGATTTGGCTGCTCTTCCCAAGATTAAAGCCATCTACGAGGTGCAACGCCCTGACCTCATTTCTTATGAGCCCTATCACAGATATACTTCGGATGAAACACTGGAGAGATATAGCTATGGGGAGGTACAGTTTCTAAGGCATTTCACCTGGATTGTACACAATGAATGGCATCTCTTTTGAAAGCAGAGACTTGTCTATATCCTCTGGCTGTAAAAACCCATTAATTTCAATGAGAATGCTTGAGATTCACAATAACTATCTCTTACCCCCAAAAAAGAAACATCTAAAATAGTATCCAGGTGAGACTGGTCTGAAAGCATAGGTTCTACTATTTGCATGGAAAACACAAAAGCACTTTCCAAATATAGATTGGAATGTGGACTGAAGACAAACATTAGACCATTGTTTATTTAATCATAGATGGTTGCTAAATCTTAAATGTATATATACAATGCCTGGATAGACAGAACATACGAAACCAAACCAAAAAAGCCACCTGAGAAGTTTGCATATTACTCATTTAGAGTAATATTTGGCCAAGGATGAATCAAATAAGAATTTGCTTCTGGTTAATAAGCACAAAAAATTATGCCTCAGTTTCGAATGCACCTGGACAACTCTTACGTCCAACACGTCAACGCCTTGTTGAACTGAGAAAGATGGATGTCTCAGTAGGTGCAATGGAAAATGAGGCAGATCTGCTAGTGTGAATCTGTACTTTATGGGGCTAGAGATCAGATTCTGACCTATCTGGAAATGTTACTGTGCTACCTGCAGTCTCTTTGTAAAAGCTTTTGCTTTCGCTTTAGGTTACTGATGGGGTATATGTCTAGGCTGAGTGTCAGCCTTCTGGCTTTTGCTGAAAAAAAAAGGAATGGATAATTAAACGGAGGGGTTTCTGACAGAAGCATACCGGACCTTTGGCAGAAGACAGCACTTTTGGACTGCTACAAAGCAGCAGGATTTTTAATATAAAATTGGCAACCACCCTTTATCAGAAAGATTTCTTAGCAATAAATGACTGAAGCAACAAAATAATACAGCTCCTTCTTTGGAAAGGCAGTGAAAAACTCAGGCCAGAGACCCCATGTTAACTGGCTCCTTATTAATCATCAGATCAGATCACAAATTTGTTAAGCTCCTTATCCCAGTTTCTCACAGAAGATACCCATTGATCCAGCTGCACTCATATATCTCATCGGGGACTGGAAGCATGATAGAAAGAATCGATGAGTCCTATGTTCCATCTTTCCCTGGCAAATGAAGGCATGACCTTCACTCCTGGACAATTTTTGGAATTACAAAGAAGTGGTATTAGTAAGGCATGAGACTTTTCTTTTAACATCTCCAAGGTAGCCAGGATATTTTTAAATCAAGCAAAAGGGAACATTTGGAGAAACTTAAAGCAGAGCTTGGCAACAACAGCATTCCTGTTTAAAATATTGTGCAGAATGGGAGATATAGCTTTGTTTTATATCTATAAACACTTATATAGTTATGTTTTAACCTACTGTATTGGGGGTTACCCCCGAAGAGTATACAGAAACTACAGATGGTACAGAATGCAGCCATGCATTCAGTTCTAGGGGCCCCTAGAGTGACTCATTTAATACCATTGTTGCTCAAGGTGCACTGGTTGCTGGTCCGTTTCCAGGTCCAATTCAACGTATTGGTTAGGACCTTTAAAGCCCTTTAGGGCATGGGTCCAAGCTACCGAGGAACTATCTCACCTCATGCCTCACTCCTTCTGAAAAAAGGGACTATGCTGTGGATCCCATTGGTCAAGGAATTCTGCCTGGCAAGGGTCCGGGAGAAGGTCCTTTCCTGCTGTGACTCCATCCCTTTGGAACATCATGCCGCTTGAGACGAGATCCACTCTCACCCTCTTGGCCTTCTGTAAGAGTCTCAATACCTAGCTCTGTGGATCAGCCCCAATAAGGGCATTCCATGTTGGAGGAATGTTGGTTAGTGGACTAAAGAGAAGATCCCACCTCCGCCCCATAGTATTTTCTTTTTTTGACTTATTTAATCTCTGTTCGTTTTAATATTTAATCTTTTGTACTTTTGTTTTCATGATGCTTGTAAGCCACCCAGAATCGCTTGACTGTGAGATGGGTGGCATATAAATTAAATAAATAGAATAACAAACAAATAAATAAAATATTTCATTATATTTATCCATACAAAGTTTGCATTTTATGTAATATGCTTATACGTAACAAGTGTAATCAAATTTTCAATCCATTGAATAAACGGAGCCATATCTTTATCTTTCCAATGTTGCAATATGAGTCTTTTAGCCACAGTAAGGGCACAGAGAATCCATTACATTGTCCAGTTGTCCAATTTCGTGGGCGAGGAATAGATCAAACTTGATAGGTATTGCAACAATGCTAACCCGAACAATGCTACTTTTTCAGTAGTCATCCAGCTATCTAGTTTTCCCAAAAACTCTTTAGAAGACATAGGCTGTCCTTGTCTTTAGGAGTTGGCTCTTCCCGACAATGTGGGTTGACACATTGAAGATTCATTCTCAGAGTCCCCAGTGTCAGTGGGATGAGAGGACGCCTTTTCTACCTTACTAGGTGAGTGCATTCCACCAGAAAAGGCAATTCCACACACATCCATGTCCTGAACCATTAAGGACCCATATGTGTAACAACTTCAAATCCATCCAGAAACCTGCCAGGAACTAATGTAGCTCCCAAAGTAATGGTGTAACATGGGTGAACTTCAACATACACATTGATACTCAACCCACTGCATTCTGAACCAACTGTAGCTTCTTAGGGACAGTCTGATGTATGGCAATTTGTAGTTATCCAAACTTGAAAAAAGCATAGATAATTATCATCAAAGCCTCCCAAGCTAGGAATGACAGTAAGTGATGCACAAGATAGTGCTGTACAACAGTCTCCTAGTCATGGCCTCTACTTGCTCTTCATACCGAATTGTATGTCCTAAAGAATCCAGATTATAGATGACCTCTGCATAGGGGAACACGAAGTTGTCCAATCCCAAGGATGGAATTCTACTTAAATCCCTCAATTTTTAAACCTACAGTCATGCTCTCTTGCTGGGATTGAGTCTAAATCCATTTTTCTCCAGTCAGTCCCTAATAGCCTCCAGGCACTGGGAAGGATCTTAACATCTCCTGTTCAGCCCAAGGTAGCAATGTAAAACTGAGTATTGTCCATATAATGGATGATCTGTCCCAGTGGCCTCATAAGATGATCAAATTATAAAGCACCCCATAAAGCAGGGGTCAACTTCGTCAAGGGCTGCCTCAACCACTAAGTTACTGTCAGCCATTCTCCACCCTGCTATTCCCACGGTCCAGCTCTTGGATAAAGAACAGGGGGATTAAGATGGTGGATAGCTACACACTCAAGTGCTGACTTCTTGAGCAGGGATTGCATTAGAATCTGTTTCATACCTATATACCACACCTACCTAGCCATCTAGTCTATCCTTCTGCCTTCCTCTCTGGAGGTTTTCAGCCACCTAGAGCAGCAGGGATCTAATTCACAAGTGGCAGAGCTAATGTCACAGAAGATTCTGTTTCCTTCATTAGGATCCATGGGGAAATGTTGCTCTTTTGCCACTCACCTAATCATAGTCTAAGCTTGATGGCATAGGCTTGGACCTGAGCACTTAATCGGTGTGCAGTCGTGGTGACTTCTTTGCCAGCACTACTTCAGCTGCCTCTTCTGCCATGCTTCTTATTTGCACAGGAGTGCAGATAGACATCACTTGCTGATTGCCTCATTTAGCAATCTTTTGAAATTATGATGGCCCTGAAAAAGCAATGATTTTTTTTCAGGCATTTATGACTGTCACAAGTTGCTGCAGTTAGACAACTGCCATTTGTGTGCTTTGCATCTGGCTTCCAATAAACAATAGACAATGGGAAAACCAGCAGTAAAATCACAAGTTGTACTTGTATTAGTGATTTCTCACTTAACAAGCTGTGGTGACTCACTAAATGACTCAAGTGGAAATGAAGTCATAAATCTGCCACAATTACATGATATCTTGCTTAACGACCGAATCACTTAGTAACAAAATTGTAGTCATTAAGCAAGGACTACCTGGGCTCTGGACTATTCCTGGAACTTAAATGAACCAGTTTGGTGCAATCAGACCTTCAGAAATGGTCTAAGGATTTCCTTAAAAAAAAAAAAGTGATGCCACCTAAACCGCCTTTTGCTGTCTATTTCTGTATTTGAGCTAGTCCTACTTTTCCAAAGCAAATTTATGCTAAAGACATGTTTTAATATTTTAAGGAGGAGCATCTTAAATGGACTTGTAGGCAAGTTTCTGCACTAATTTCAAAAATATGATTAACAGGGAACCGTGCAAATATTTAATTTCGACATGTTTGTCATACCCTGCTAGGAAGATGTGAGTCTGATACAAGTAAGTTGTGGCCCTCCATTGTTCTCTTGCATTCACAGATCATCCCTTGCCATATTTCCCCACATATAATTGCTCTAAGAGAATCCCTCTACCTTATGTGCTACCTAAGAACTGAGTATAATATCTTAAGTTCTCTTGCATTACTTTCAAAACTAGGTTTGTTCAAAGGAAAAGATTTGGTTCTCAGTGACTTAAACCATTGTAAAATGGAGAGTCTAGGAGAACAGGGCTCAATAGCATTTGATTAATCTAGGTTAATCCAGGCAGGCCCATGCATCCCTTTGAGGTGACAAGAATATAATTGAAGGGCAATGAAACCCTGAGCTGCCTTTTCTCACAACAATGGGAAAAGTTATGGGGTTGATCTCTTTCTTTGGTGTTTTGGAATCTCTTTCTCCCAGATTTCTCAATGTCTTGGCAATTCTGAGAAGGTTGAAGTTTCGGGGAAGATGAAATGACATGCGGTACAGAAACATTAGATCAATTCTCTAATAACCCATTCTCTCTTTCTTTTCCTGCTCTTTATTCCCTGGCGGCTTGTCTCTGACCTTCTGTCACTTGTAGTCTCTTGGAACCTTGTCTCCATATTCTCAGGTAATCACACAAAATTTAAGATTAATTGAGAGGGTTTACATACCTGGGGTTTGTTACAGGGATAAAATCCAAATTTGTTTACTACCGGTTCTGTTGGCGTGGCTTGGTGGGTATGGCTTGGTAGTGTGGCAGGGGAAGGATACTGCAAAATCTCCATCCACATCCCACTCCAGGGGAAGGATATTGCAAAATCTCCATTCCCACCCAATTCCAGGGAAAGGATACTGCAAAATCCCCATTCTCTCCCCACTCCTGGGGGAAGGATATTGCAAAAACTCCATTCCTACCCCACTCTGGGGCCAGCCAGAGGTTGTATTTGCTGGTTCTCCGAGTTACTCAAAATTTCCGCTACCGGTTCTCAGAACTGATCAAAATTTCCACTACTGGTTCTCCAGAACCTGTCAGAACCTGCTGGATTTCACCCCTGGTTTGTAAGCTGAAAGAGAACTTGAGGAGAGCTGGGTTTGGAAAAACCTGTGGAAGGCCAAGGAAGCTGATCTAGATTTACTTCTAAACCTTGAGGTTATAAAAGAAGTCTCCTCTCCCCCTCTCCCTATGAAATGAAAAGTGCTCTCAGCAAAGCAAATTGTCTTTGTGATGTCATATATTTGTATACATTGGGGAAAGATGCCCTCAGTTGGGAAAGGAATATTATAGTCAGAGGGCCAGGATGCATGCTGATGTACATACACCTTGACCATCCTGGGACTGAATCTTTTATGAACAAAGTTTTGCATGTTTTGCAGGATATCTATGAGAGCATGGACATCAGGCAGAGGCGAGCATCCAGCCCAGGCTACATAGACTCACCTACCTACAGTCGCCAAGGCATATCTCCCACCATCCCACGCTCCCCACATCATTATTACCGCTCAGGTAGGGCATGGCTGTCTCCATCAGGATTCAAATAAAGACATTTGTCCAATGGAACTCAGCTTTAGCACATCCATAGAAGGACAGACCGACTTCTCTCCAAGGGACACACACACATGCTGCCAAAACATTTTCTATATCCAGAACAGGCTGAACATGACATCAGAGACACAAGGAGGGTTCCACACAGGTACAGTGTCATCCACTGCATAGGATCCGTCTGTAACAGGATGGTAGGCAAGTGCCTAGCTCTGTTGTTTTTTTTTACTGTCTTCGGGATACCAACGAGTTGTGATGAACTTCACTCCATTGTCATGCTCCGTTTTCTTTTTTTTCCTAAGCAAATTCAGAGTGGCAGTTCTGTGGCTGAGTGGAATTGAAAAGAAGCAGATAACACGGGACGCAGCAACTATAGATATGCAAAGTATTTGTCCTGAATTCAGGATGGGTTCTTCCAACCGATCCAATAGTGTTCTGAGCGAGGAACAGCCCTTTTGCCAGCTCAGAAATGTGTTTCAAATTCAAAACCCGTGTTATTTTGAGTTTGAAATATTTTAGGAATGATTGGAACAACCCAGGCTTCTTGTTATATGTGTGGATCTGCACTGTTATGATCACCACCTCCCTCCACCTATGTATTCCCACCATAAATTCACAGATGGCTTACTAATTTTCTAAAATACTGTTTTTAACACCAATTTTCCTCTGCCTCTCTCTTTTCTTCTGCTGCTCCCTCCAATCTGCTCTTTCAAGGGACAGAGAGTGGGCGCAGCTCCCCCTACTATAGCCAATTAGATGTGAGGTCTTCTACACCAACCTCATACCAAGCTCCTAAGCATTTCCACATTCCAGGTAGGCTCTGGAGGCCTCTGGCCAGCCAGTGAAGGAGTGCTGTATGGGATCTTTCTTGGTTTTTTTTTTAGTCTGCATGCTTGTGCCAAGTATGTTATTTGCATGAGTAGTGCTGTTGCCAGCCTAAGGTAAGCTGGCCGCAGCAAGCTACAACTGCATGGTAGAGGCCATCCATAAACAAGACCTGCAGCCTTCTCTCCTTCTTCTCTAAAATCTCCTTCTCCTCTGCCCTGCAGCTTCTTTCCCTGCACAAAGGAAAGACTGTCTTCTTCCTCGCCTTCTCTTCTCCTACCTCAAGGACCAGAGAGCAAAGTTGTCTGTCAGCTAAGAGCTTTTCTACACCCCACATCTTTGAGACATAATTTATCTTACACTCCTCCTGCTCCCCTCAGGGCCCGCTGCACCCTTCCCTCAGATCTCTCTGGACTTGCCAGGTGACTGCTCCCCTCCGGCAGAGACCCAGGTAAGGGCCACTGCCCCACCCCTCCTGCAGAGGGGGAGGGAAGGAAGTCAACCTCTGTCCCTTATCAGTGTGCAGGTAGAGACCTGAATGCCCTCCCCACTTGCCTGCCTGCACAATCTGCAACCAGGTTTGCTCAGAAGGTAAATTGAGTCTCATTTGTTTGGTCAAAACATATAAAGACCATTCCTGTGCCAAAGCTGGCAGCTGTGGGAACCTTCCTTCCTTCACTCTAGAACAGGAGTCCTTGGACTCTTCAGTTCAATCAATCCCTTCATGAAGTTATAGATTGTTCATCAACCCTCAAACATTTATTATATATGAATATAATTTAAAAATACTAATTTAACCAGTAGTGCTATCAATAATAACAATAGAAGTAAAATAATAGTAATGGTTAGACCCACATTAACCACTTTGGAGAACCCTGATCTAGAATGAATGCAAGTTAGGATTGAGATTTATTCCTTTGATACAGATCTTCCTACCGGAATGAAACCACAGTCTACTTTCTAGGTTTCGCTCTTTGTCTATACTGATAACTTTGGGCCAACGAAGGTGGCTTCATTCTGGCAGTTTAAAGTCCGATCTAGACACAGAAGAAGAAGAAGAAGAAGAAGCAGCTCTTTGTTTTCCATGGATTCCATTGGCATCCATTAAGGTCACATATGAAGAGTCAGTCAGCTGATAAAGTTCATCTTTGGGATTTGATTATTTTTCATTCATCTCCTAATCAAACTCCAGATGGATGTTGGTCCTTGTAGAAATACTTGAAATTTACAGTTTGGGATTAAGTATTTCCTCATGTTTGTTGCAATCTCTTGACCTTAATGTATTCTGCAGGTAATCTCCAGAGATACATGGAGCAGGAAGGTGAAACTGACCTGAATTAGGCAAGATCAGCAGATGTAATTGGCCTGAGATGCCTTAATTGGCCTCCTAGAATTTTCCTTGCCCTAGTATTGCCCTACTGAAACGGACATTGGGATGACTACTGCTCCTGTAGCTTTTGCTTGTGTCTTTTATGGATGGTCCCTTTGCCTATACATTGGATCAGCCCATCAGTAAGCTTCTGTGCTGGTAGAGTAGCTCCTATTCCCAGCTTGCTTTGCTTCTCTCTTATTTGAAGAGAATATGGCTGACTCCTGGATGAGGATGGGTTTTTGTCCCTGTATCTCTAGGTAACAACTCATAAATCATCCTGTGCCATTGCCAGGCAAGGAGACAATAGCCATTAGTACTCACCAAAGGAGGCCTTCCTATCTCCCGAGCTGAGGCCAGCTACCAACTGTGCTAGAAGGAAAGCTGCCTGCCTGACCCTGCATGCTGTCAGTAGTGAGCATGCTCACAGCATGACCTCTTGTGCACGCACACATTCACTGTCTTAAAGCTGTTGAAATAGCAGCAACAAAGAGAATTAATTCCTTCTCCCCACCACCACCACCACCCCTTAAACCATCTCCCAACCTAAGTTTGCTCGGCAGGTATTTAAGATAAGGCTGTTTTATCTTAAGATGGGAAAGTACTGAGCGAAGTAAGCAGGCAATGTAATCTTGGACAGACAATTTTATTTGCAAATCTGGTGGTTCCTGTGCTTAGTATAGGAATCATGCTAACCTTTTCTATATCATATATGTTTTTTTTACTTGTGCTGCCAAAATGATACGGAGAAGATTCCTACCACCCCTCTTCAAGAATGACAGGCAGGTTCCTGTATCTCTAAGCTACACACTCTGGCTCCTCTCTTTTGCTATCTCCTTCTTTCCTTCATTATTTCTCTTTCTTTACCTCCAGCTGCTGCAGAGAGTAACATCTATCGGAAACCACCCATCTATAAAAGACACGGTACAGTTTGGGCATGGCTTTAACATATATTTGGGCATGCAACTTAGAATGAACTAAGGTTCTGCTTAGGTCTGGTGGTGTGCATTGGAAGTGGTTCGATAAACTATACCAAAGTTGGTGGTAGTGCCAGACCATTGACATAATAGACTTTGAAAAGAAGGAAAGTATAATGACCTTTCAGAAACCTGAGAGGAAGGTTGAGCAGAGAAGTTTGGCTTGCTAGGTCTCTTATCTTATCTTAGGGTGCCTCCATGCGTTCAGAAAAAGTAAACCCTCAGTAAGGCAACTCATGCAGGCAAGTAGCACATTGCTTTTACACTGTATAATTCAATTAACGTTTAAAACATAAGGATATGAGCTGGAGCAGGACCATATACTTACTGAGATCCTTTAGATGCTGTGGTTGTGCTACTGCGTGAAACTCTGCAGTGTATAAATATAGATGCTTTCCATGGAGGAAAGAACAAGAACCAAAGGGAACAAAGTATTTTTACAAAAGGAACTGAAAATAGAAGAGCAGGGGGAAGGGAAGGCAGATTGAGAACTTTGGCAGGAGAGAAGAACCTTTGAACAGCAAATTGAAAAATCGTGAATAGCTATTTTAGAAAACAACAAAAGAATTATTTGTGGAAGGGGAGATGATAATCCTACAGGATTTTAAATCTACACATTAGGGGGTTTATATAAGACCCAATTGTGTACAAGAAACCAAAGTATGTTACATAAAGGAGTGTCACAAGATGTCAGAATATTGATAGAAGTGTGTGAGTTGGGCAGCAGAATGTCAGATAAGTATTGAGAGATCAAGCTCAGATCATGAGAATCAGAGTGAAGTTTGCAGTAATCAAGAAAAGAGATGTCCAACACGTAGAGTTTCAGCCAAGTAGATGAACTAAAAGATCCCCATTGTTTTAACATTATGTGCCAATTCAGAAGTGACTTAGTTGTATGATGAGCTAAACACAGGAGTACAGCAGAGAAATGAATTTCAGTTCTTTAAAAAAGACTCTAGGCTAGCTTAAGGAGGGAGTTGGATATGATGGCTTCTATATTAAAAAATGGTGATGAGAGAAGGATCGGTAAGTTCAAATTTGTACTTGAAAAATATATTGAAGTGAAAATGTCACAAAGTGAATATATAGATCTCGCTGTACTTTTCTGTGGCATTATCTAAAGGTATTAATATGTTTAAAAGTACAAGCCATATGAATCTATCACAGATCTTTAAAAATTGCTACAGCATCATCAGATAGATACTTGGAAACGTATCCCAATCTTATAAAACTCTTTGCTGCTGGAGCAATTGAGAATAGGCCCAAAACATTCATAGGGGGCTCCACTCATTCATCTCTGACTTGTACCTACCTACCCTCCCAACTAAGCAGAAAATGCATGTCTGTTTACAAGTCCTTAGAAAAGGGTAGCATAATTCTAAGAATCATTAATTTAGAAGACTGTATAATATGTTTGAAGAGTAAAGCTTAACCAAAATGTTTAGCAAATGATACAAGTAATCATGATTACTTGGCTGCTTTTGAAGACCAATGAGCACCACCAGAGTATCCAGTCCAATTCTCTGCCTTTTACAGTTTGTAAAACAGGCCAGAAACATAGTTTGACTTCAGGTTAGGATGCAGGCATAGATTGCGCAAAAGGAGCAAGGCTGGATTTGCTTCAAAGCCGGGTATCCCATTGCTTGTTGTATGGCAGGAAAAGTTACAGGAACCAATTCTCTTTGTCACCTTTGGAGAAAGAGCTCTGAGGTTACGGAAGGTGGAGCTCTGAAGAGGAAAAACTGTTCCTCTGAGCTTCTCAACAGTCTGCTTTTGTTTTAGAAGACTTGTGACATTTCCTTTAATGTGGTAACCAGGTGTCTCCTCCTCTCTTTCTTTTCCCCCTTTCCTAATGTGCTACCTTCATAACTCCCTGCCTGCTGGCTGACTGCACCCCACTGCATTGTAAGTAGCTGCCTTTGGCTCTATCCTTTGAAGCAGCAAGTTTCTGAGAACCTTCTGACTTCCTGCAGCAAGACTTGGAGTTTGTGTACTTCACATCTCTTATTGTTCATTAAATGAACTCTTGGCAGTTTACAGATAGAGCGTCTTTTTTTCCCTATTTTGATGCGGAATTTTTTTACCCAAAATCACACAATGGAGATCACTTACTTTGTAAATTACATGCATGCAATCCAGAGTTTTGCCCATAATACTTGCTAGGGGGCATATATTTAAGACAAAGCCATTATAATTGGTTATCTATTAATTCAATTTACATATTCATTTTAGAGCATCACAGTAGGAACAAATTGCATCGATCGGAAATAAAAACAACATGGATTAATTAAAACATTAAAAAAGAAATAGAATTTTGTACATGCACTTGAAGTCTATTGCCATAGTTACATCCAGTTTGGGAGATTAGAGACTTGCAACTGCTTATAGAAAAGAATCCAGTTTAGCAATGCTGATGCATGTTTCTCATAATGCATAGCATGGCCCCCAAATCATGTCTAGCTTTCTCTCAAAGTAATATTATCCCCTTCCAACCTTACAGCCCAAACAGATGAGGTATAAATGGGTAAATGTTTTTAATTGTGAGTGGGTGTGTTTGTGGATGCATATGAAGACAGAGAGGTGGGAAGGCGAGAAAATCTCCATTCAGTTTTTCTTACTTGCTGTTGATCTTTGTGATGGAAACTTGGAATGGATGCTTTTATCTCATGTTGAGTAGCAAGCAAATTTTTTGGAGTATAAGACGTACCAGAATATAAGATGCACCTTAGTTTTGGGGGAGGAAAATAAAAAAAAAGCTGATTGGCGGGTGAATCGGTCTCCCGGAACACCCCAATCACCTGTTCCCAGAGGTGAATTTAAGCAACAGGTTCATTGGTTGTGAGCTCTGTGCCTTGCTTTTTTTTCTGCCTCTGAAACTTCTGAAACTCCATTTTAGAAAAAAAACTTTTTTTTCTGCCTCTGAAAGCCTCCAAAACAGAGCTTCAGAAATTTTCTGAAATTCTGTTTCGGAGGCTTTTTTTTCTGACGTTTCTTTCAGAGGCTTTTTTCAGCCTCTGAAATCTCTGTTTGAGAAGCTGGGCAGGGCTACATTTGGAGTATAAGACTCACCCAGATTTTCACCCTGGGTGAAAAGTTGCATCTTATACTCTGAAAAATACAGCAATTTCTTTTTTTCTACCCTTATTCTGGACTAGATTAGGGTGTCAAACTTGTGTCATCACAGTGGCGTCACGTGACATATCAGGACATTTTCCACCTTCACTAAACTGGGCATGGGCGTGGCCAGTGCATGACGCATCTGGCTTGTGGGCCACAAGTTTGACAACTCTGGACTAGATACTATTGAAGCAATCAGAAATTTAAAAAATAATTAGCTTTCAGGAGTGATAAATCAGAATTAAGATCCTAGTTAAGAGCAGGGGACTTTAACTATTTATCCAACCATAGCTCCTAAATAGGTTTCTGTTTGCTCCACTGCAAACTTTCTCCCCATGAAGATAGCAAATCTAAGGAACCAAGTCCCAAGCTCCATCTGAATTCCAATATAGATAAATTCCTTGTTTATGTTGTTTAGGTTTCAAAAACAACACAACTGATAGTTATTTAAGTAGTATTTGTTCACCTTGACTCTAAGATTAAGGTTCTTCCTCCCTCCTCAACTTGTTCCCCATCAATTTGGCTTCAAAGACATGGGTTGTTGCTGTAGGCAGTGAGCACTGAGTGTGTGGCTCCAATATCTTAATGGATGGTGACTGTGGTGGCTCACATGGTAAGACACTGAGCCTGTGCTCCACTGATGCTGGCAGCTCGGTGGCTTGATTCCCGTGAGTGAATAAACCACATAGGGACAGGAAAGGAGCCTCCCCCGATTGCCTACTGGCATTCAGGTGTCCCGCGGGTAAGATA
>JANHFM010007870.1:203203-214039 GCA_032468115.1 Grayia smithii | reverse complement strand
TCACCTTTTACGTTGCATTACTGAAATAAATGAACTTTTGCATGATATTCTAATTTTTTGAGTTTCACCTGTATATTTCTAAAATTCTAATAAGCATAGAAATTGATGCCTGCTCTATGTTTCCATTTTGTTGATCATATACACAATGTTAGCTTACAGTGTAATTGTAAACATTTTCTTGTGTTATAAATGACAAGGACTATAGCACTCTTCTTCCTTATCAGGCAGTTGCTTTCTTATGTTTTGTGCCTATGTATTGAAGGTTCTAGACAGGGAGAAAAACTATAATAGTAGATATTGTCCTATGCCCAGGATAATTATCCAATCTGTAAATTAGCAACGTCTGAATCAAGTTTCCAAACTAAGTAGAAACTTCCTAGCTGCTCATTTTTCAGTCTTAATTCTATGAATAACTCCTTTTTTGTTTGGCAAAAAAAGTAAACAAAAATATCCTTAACTTGCAGTACAATGTTATGGCTAAATTCCTTGATAGAGACCAAAAGCTTTCTAGCTACCCCAGTTAATAAGTGAATCTTTATTTTTAAAATAAATTTGAAATGGAAAGGCTTTTTGAAAATGTATACTTCTCTACATCTTTGTTGTTTTAGAGGTTTGCTCTTCGCCTTCAGTACTGCTGCACAACAAAAGAGCACAGGGGATGATTGTGGCCCAGAAGATCCTCAGAATGAACCTAGACAGATCTTGAGGGGAGAAAATTTAGAGCACAAGACCATCAAGCTAGAAGAACAACTCCGTGTCTTAACAGTGAGTAATTTTTTTTTAGTTTTGACATCCAGAATAAGGGATCCGCACATCTAAATTTCTGTGCATTTTCTTAAAGATTCAGCCCTATAACTTATAATATTTTTTTAATCTATGGGACCATATAGAGTATTTGACATTGACTAAAGTTTAATAGTGCTGCATCTATCCAATTGCAACTGAAACAGAAGATGATTTAGAAATACATTGTTCCAAATAAAATAGCCAAAGAGCAATTTGGCTATATCTGGCTTCTCATGCCACAGTGGTAATGAATCCACTTGATATCTATTTTACTCCACCGGGATGCCAGTGGGAGAGATGAAGGATACTAAGAGATCCAAGAAGAGAGAGTAGTTAACAATTTGTATCTTCTGCATAGGGGAATCTTGATGAGATGATTGCAGTCTTAAATGTCTGAATTAATGATAGTGAAAAAAGAAGGAAAGAGTTTTATTGGCCCTAATGACCATGGAGCAGCCTGGGAATTTGGGCAGCAGCTATCTCTTCCATCCTTGACTAAGCTTCAGTTATATGAACATTTGATGTTATCATAGATACACAAGTGTAATATACTGATACACCAGAAGAACCTAATGATGACTAGTCAGTCCCTTAAGGTTGACTAGATCAAAAAACAGATTCACAAAATGTTTAGAACTGTACTTTATTGAGATAAGCCATTCTAACAGAAACTTGCAAGTCTGAGTGGTTTTCCCTCCAATACCAGAGGGAGTTAGGGAGGAGTCAGTTTTGAGTCTCTTCCTAAAATGCTCTGACTCTGAATAGTTTCTTCAAGGTCATCTCTGTGGTTCCCCACCTGATGACAGATATCTTTCAAGATTATCTATAGTTGCAGCCAGATTTATGCAACAGAACTCATTGTATTGGTTTTTCCAATAGCCCAACAAGGCAGCAGAGAGTACTAACGCACCCTGATGGCATCATGACCGAAAGAACTACACTTTGTACTCCTGCTTTCTTTCATTTTGCTATACAAGACAATGTGCAAAGGAAGTTACCCAAAGCATAGTTGATTCTAACAACCTTGGCACTAGAGACCCTAGCTTTATGGTATGGTAGAGATGAGAGGAACACCAATGGTACCTTTTAGAACATCTGGAGCTGTCTCAAGCTACTGGTCCAGAGTAGCTCTGACTTTGTGCCTAGAAGCTAAATAAGATCAGTTGCTGAATATGGACCTTCCCTATTTATGGTAAAACCATCTTGATCACCAGATAACCTGGTCCAAGAATGGTAATTCAAAAATTAGAAATTTGTGACATGCGAACAAATGTTCTTGAAGTATTGGGTTTCCTATAGATTGAAGATCAGTTTCCAGATTCCATTATGCACTAGAGATTGTGCTTCTCAACGTCAGTCCAAATCCAGCCAAGTCTATAAAACAAACCTGGCTCAGACTAAATAGGTGCAGGGCTCTTAAGAACTATCTTTAGAGAACAAAAATACTAACACTTTTATCTCCAAAAAATTTCTCACTCTACATTTAGCATTCAAGTTGGAAAATACATTGCTGTGGCATATACAGCCAGCAAGAGACAGCCTTCCTTCCTTCATAGCATTTCTATAAGAGACACAGTGGAACTAGTGGAATTTTGTAAGACATTATAAAATAAATAAACTAATTCAACTTATTTGATACTATCAATTGTTACTGGGAATACTGCTGTAATATGTCCTTTTCCTGTCAACTGTGTCTCCAGTGAGCAAGAATAGTACGGTAATTGAGTTCTCTCTGATGTGTTTCTCTGGAAGATGGAACTGACAATCCCACCCAATGTGGAATAGAAGAGGATTAGGAAGTCAAGCAGGGTTGAGATACGAGCTACCCGTCTTTCACTAACAATTACACATTATTCTTCCATTCCATGTGTCTTAACAATTTTGTTATAGTGGAATATACAATAAAGGAAGAATTGAACGATGCTCAGCGGAAATCAATATATGTGACTGAAGGGAAGGAATTTCCTTCATGGGACAAGAAGTCTTAAGTCCAGCTTCTAGCTAGAAGAGGTGGAGTTAACCTTTTCTTGTCCAGGCCATCTTCCAGTGACTTACTCCATGGTAAGTCCAACTACTGTTATTGGGCAGTAAGTGAGGAAGAAGTCTGCAGAATGTAAAGTTTCCTTTGAGTCTAGCTTGACTCCTGGATGCTTACAGGATACATCCAAGCAGGTTTCTTGGCATGATGAAGAAGTGGTCTCCCCTAGGATTATTATTTTATTTTACTATTTTATTTTAACTATTTTTCGCGCTCTATCATTATCCTTTTTCTTGCCCATTGCTACAAGTAGAGTTCTCAACTCTGCTTAGCTTTCTAGATCATCCATCTATGCTATTTGCTGAGGTTACTAAAATAGCTTTTAAATAACTTTGCTGTCTATTTCCTTGGAAAATAATTTCTTCTTGCACAAATTTTATCATAGTTATAAGAAACAATTTATGTAAGAGCCCTGCTTTCTCATTTTCCCACTTTTGTTATTGCCGTTGTATTGCATAACAGTTGCACATTGATCTATGTTAGTGATTCTCAGACATTTTGTTCTCAGGATGCATTTACATTCTTAAAAATGATTGAGGACCCTAAAAAACCTACTTTTATGTAGTTTATATCTATTAATATTTATTCTATTAAATATGAAAATTCAGAAATTTAATTTATTTGACTTCAAGGGCCAGTGAAGAGGTCTCTGAAATGGTCCTTTTACCTATTTCTTGTTTATGATTATGGTGGTAAGGCTGAGCCCATTGGATAGATAAAAAATAGGAAGTTTTAACCACCTCTTCCAAACCCCCTTCAGTTCTACACACTGCAGCCCAATTTGACTTTAGTATCGTGGTTGGTGGTTCTTGCTGCCACCACCTATTTTCTAGGGAGTGCTTCATCTAGGGCCACCCCCATCCCCAACCTGCAAAAAAGATAGTGACCCTACACCTTGTATTATTTTCTGGCAAATTTAAAGGAGAAAAAAAAATTCTGTATCCCCACTTGCTGCCTCTAGAGTATTGATATATGGGGTTCAAATGAACTCTTCCTTCTCTGTCCTTTGGTTTAGGACAGTGATTCTCAACCTGTGGGTCAGGACCCCTTTGGGGGTCAGACAACCCTTTCACAGGGGTTGCCTAAAACCATCGGAAAACACATATTTCTGATGGTCTTAGGAACTGAGACACCGCTCCTCTTGTGGTTGGGGGTCACCATAACATGAGGAACTGTATTAAAAGGGTCACGGCATTAGGAAGGTTGAAAACCACTGGTTTAGGAGATCATCTAAGTCAGGGTTGTCAAACTCGCATCGTCACTTGATGTATCGCAACTTTTCCCCCTTGCTAAACCTGGCGTAGGTGTGGCTAGTATGTGACACATCAGGCCCACGGGCCATGAGTTTGACACTCCTGTTCTAAGTGATAAATAAAAATTAAGCCTTGTTGTGAAAGAAAAACAGAAAAAAGAGAAGGAAAAATCCTTAAGATAGTCAGAAGGAAGCATTGAATGGCAAATGAACAGCAAATTGCCCAGGTCCTCTCTCTGAGGGAGGGAGAGAAGGAAGGAACAAAGGAATGAAGGTCAAATTTCAGGTGGTAATTTAGGAGGCAGTTTATAGCAAAGGTAATGCTATTCTCCTATTTAGAGCTAATTGCTACACGGATGGTCCAAATTATAAGCAACACAGAATTACTGAACTTGTGCAAAGAAAAAAACACCAGACAAAATAAATTATATTAAGAAATATACCCAATCAAAATAATTCATCTTATGCAGAATTTCTAGCTGAACTTGTTGCTTGTTTTCTAAGACAAGCTAATGCTTGAAGTGATCTGGATTTTTTTCCCATCTTCTTACAGATTGTAGCCTTTCTTTAAAGGTGTTTGCTCTATTTTTAGCTACAATGCTTATCTATTTCCTACCTACAATTTTAAAAAGAACTAAAGCCTGGAGAAGGAACAGTTGTGGGGGGAATCTAGAGAAAGAAGGATTATGGGGAATATATTCTTTTGTGATATGCTAAAATAAGTATCTCTCCTCAGGAGGAGCCTATGTAATTCAGGGCCATGGATTTCCTATCTAGGAATTAAGCTGTCAATCTTGTAAATGTCAGGTGGCATCCCACCTGGAGAAGTGGAAATTGATATCAAGATAATATTTACTAATGTGGCTTCTACATCAGTCTATTTATTTTAAGTAAATAACAACTCTATTGCCTATGCGTAAGTTGTCTCACCAAGCTGCATTAAATATTTGTGGTGATATTGAAATCCTGTAATCCTGTTACTTGGATTAGAATTCTATAATCTTATTCTGCTTCTTCTCTGCATGTAGGAACGATACCAAAGAGCCCTAATGGATTCTGAAAATGTCAGACGTAGAACACAAAAATTTGTTGAGGATGCTAAGATTTTTGGTAAGTAAACAAATAGGCCAATGTTGTGCCAGTTTGTTGCAGTGCTACCTGTATATGTCCAGCGGACTACACATATTGAAAATGATTCCTAAGAAATGCTTTGGACCTCATATGAGTCCAGCCCTCTTCTCTTCATTGAAGAACTCCAGCAATGTTTTAAGTTCTGCATGAGTCTGAAAAAAGATACCATTAGTTTAGATAATCCATCCTTAAAGATAAAGCAATATTTTTTACACAGCAATTTACAGTGTCAAGTGAAACAAAAACAACAATATACACAGTAAAGCAACTTAATGATTAAAAATTAAAACTGCACTGAAAACACCATCTCACTGAAATGTAATGATTAAGGCATTGGAGTAGAAGTGTAGAGGCCTGCATTAAAATGTCCTGTCAACTGTGGGAGCCTATTGGGTAACTTAAGACCCTCTCTCAGCCAAAGCCACCTGTTGGTACAGAAAAATAGAAGAGTGTGTTCACAGTCCTGAGGGCCTGAATGAAAGGCAGGTTATAAATTTAATAAATGATCATTTGGGGATCAAAACTCAGTAATAGCCTATGAGACCCAATTTTATTACTCCATATTACTAAATAAAATGGAGTATAAAATAATTGGGTTAACTTATTAGTGACCTGAAGATGACAATAGAGTAAAACCTCAAAAGAGCAAATACCGTATTTTTCAGGATATAAGTCACACCTTTCCCCCCCTAAATGGGGGTGAAAATTTGGGCTACACCAAATGTAGCCCCGCCCACCCACTCGCCCTCACCCTTTGGCCTCTGCCTCCCAGCAATTTCCCTCCTTGCAGCAAGGAGCAAGAAGAAACAGCCCATTTCGGCTTGAGCACGGCCTAATTACCACAAGTTGATGGGCCTCTCAACTCTCAGCTGTTTCAGGCTGCAGGGATTGCCATTGTCTATTGCTGTGCGGGCCTCTGCTGCTTGCCGGGAGGTAAATTTCTGGGAGCACATTTTTTTTTCTTGTGCTAATCAAGCTATGATGAAAATGAAAGTAAAGCAGGTTGTTTGCTGCAACCAGGCAGAGGCAGATTTCTTTTTCTTGTTTTCCTTACCAAAAAAGATAGGTGTGTCTTATAGTCCAGAGCACCTTATACTCTGAAAAATACGGTAGTTGCTATGACTGAATAGTTTTTTACAGGTTAAAAGAAATATATTTAGGATGGTAGAGTTTGGTGGAACATCAAATCAATGTAAATACTTTGTTCCCTAAGGCCCAGGAAGTCCTTCTCCTTTAGATAATCCAAGATCCCAAAATGTTTTTATCCTCCTGAACTATTGTCACCCTGATTTATTTTTTGCTGATCTTTATGTACGCAGGCATCCAGAGTTTCTGTAGAGATCTGGTAGAAGTAGCAGATATCCTGAAGACAACTTTGGAGATTGTTGAAGATGATGATGATGATGATCCAACTCTGACCCTGAATAAGATCTGTGAAGGCCTGACTCTTATAGAGGTCAAACTACAAAGCATCTTTACTAAGCACGGTCTACAAAAAATGAACCCCATTGGTGGCAGATATGACCCCTATGACCATGAAATTGTGTGTCATGTGCCAGCAGAAGATATGCAACCAGGCACTGTGGCTTTAATGACTGTGGATGGTTACAAACTTCATGGCCGCACTATCAGACATGCACATGTAGGGGTGGCAGTAGAATCTCAAGAATGTGATGAACCTGCATCTTAGCAATTAGGAACCTATGAACTTATTCCTTTTATCCACATCATCATTGCTGCTTTATTTATTAAGCCACACCGGTATGATTTACTGGTTTCTCAGGATTGGCATGATCATTTGGCCTTCCTTTTCAAGCTGTTATTATTCAATGTTAGTTTTTCCTGTTATGTAAAGATATTTTTTTTGGTTGTTTCACAAATGTGGTGTCCTCTGATCGTTAACTTTAAGCCCGCATTAAAAGGAATGTAGGATTCGTTCCAACAATGCAGACTCATTGAAAAGTCAGTCGGTAAAATCCCTTTGATTTCAATAGGTCAGTTCAAGGGTGACTAAAACTGGATCCTGTTCTCTGAAAAAAGGCTTTCCTCCAAGATTTATTTTTAATTTGCTTGTTAATCACACTGTTGTTCCCATTTTCCTTTTTTATAATCTGTGGTATATATTTCATCTGAGCTTTATTTACAGAACCCAGAGTCATTCCTATTTCAATCTGGGGTTTTTTCCATTTATTTTTTTATTCATGTGTTATTTGAAACATTCTCCTTAAGTAATATAAGATTTTATATTTTTTTTTCACCTGTAAATATGTGGACAATGGTAGATCTATGGTTCTTTTACAATCGGCCAAGTAAGGACATGTTTTGGAGAAGATTCTAGGCACCACTTAACCACTTAAATCCAAGATTGCTTTCCTTCTGAACCCAATTTCAACTGTTCTTGGACATTTGTAATCCAAGAATGCATGTGCCAAATCTCCAAGCTTCAACACTTTTCTTTTTGAATGTTTCCTAGATTTGGTTTTGCATCTCAAAATTTCCCTGAGTACTTTTACTTTGGTAAAAGAACATTCTCAATCCTAAATTACTTCTGAAAATGGTTGCGTAAATATAATATTTGTTTTCTTGAACTTTTTGAGAAGCTGCTTTCAAGTAGGGATACGATACCTGTCTTCTCTTACAAGAATGGTTTGGCTAGTTAAAAATTGTGAAGTATTTTGAAGATGAACATCTCTTTGGGGTACTGAGTAATATAGTGGAGTTTGTTATGCCCAGCCAAATAATTTATGAATCTGTTTTCCTCTTAAATTGATTTTGAATTTGGTCTTCCACATTATGATTTAGCTATTTCAGCATCAAGATTTTCTACATTTCATAAATTGGCTCAATTCAATAAAAGGTCCTCTAAACGTAGCATTTTAAAGTGGGAAAAATCAATACCATGGTATCAAATTTATACCATGTGTTGGTATAAAACCAACAGTTCATAATATTTCAGGTTGTCAAGTCTTTGCAAAAAGATCCTTGTTGTGAAGGATCTTCCCTTGGGACTATGTATTGAACTACATATGACCGGATTAGATGAACTTGTGAACAGCAATATAAGAATGATTTGTAGACTGTTAATAATTCTGCAAATAATCTGCTGCCATTTTCCAGCACAGCCTGATATATTATCACCAGTGGTGGAAAGGATGAATGGTATTCATCCTTTTTTTGTGGGGGGTTTCAACTTTGGGATAATGAATATGCAGATGTTAACAGAGAGAAATATTAATTTAGAAATGATTAGATGTCATCTGTTTTATGTTTAGTCTTTTTTAAAAAAAATAAAACAGTTAACAGAATCACTGAGTAAATTTAATTCAGGATCAAACCTGAGCATGTGAGCTTTGATACAATTGAGAGATGGTTTTATGGAGCTATTCAACTCAGAATAAGCCCTTATTGTGCAGCAAAACATAGTTGAGATGGAGACTGTAATGAAGTGCTGCTTATATCTGTTGATAAAACAGAGTCCTTGCTATTCTCCTGGAGAAAATCACTCTTGAACAGCAAACAGATATGAAAAAATCAGCTGACTGGTAGGTGAAACTAGGGGCAAATTGTAATGATGTACATTAGATCAAGAAACCAACATACTTTATATATTGTAGATAAGCTACAACAGGGGTCCCCAAACTTGGTAGCTTTAAGACTTGTGGACTTCAACTCCCAGAATTCTCCAGCCAGCATAGCTTGAAGATGTCTGGGCTACAACAACAGAATTTTGCAATTCTAATTGTGCTTTACCTCTCCTCCCTCTTATAACCAGTAAATCAGGGAGGTGCCTGCCTTCTGAATGTTTTCCTCCTTCCCAGGACTTGAGAATGCTTCAGCCCCCATTTGCTTATGTGATGGTTCTTGCCTTTTCACTTAAGGTTGTTTTCCTGGTATAGCGGTTACCAAGGTGATGCTTGGTAACAGCCCTTTCAGACTGTTCATCTGAAGATCCTTAGCTCCAAAGGGAGGAAAACGCCCTACGCCCTTTATGCAACATGGTATTGTGATGGGTGTGGGGTGCCTTTAGAAGGATTGGGTGTTTAATAGGATAAAATTGGCCCAAGCATGGCTTCGGGACTGAACAAAACCAGTATTGTGTAATAAGTACATTTGGGGTTGCTTTGTTATTTGGATGAAGGTGAATGAAGAAAGTCTGCTCTATGTGTGAGATAGCTGACAGAGAACAAATACTGAATGCCATGATTGTGCGTACAATATGTTGGTTTGATCTGAGCCCAGAGAAGTATGGAGGAAAGCCATCCCAGGAGGATTACCTACTAACAAACACACCTAGTACACCAGTTTCTCTACAGCAAAAGAAGTTAAGAAATAATTGAATCCTTTGGTCAGCCATAATGATGGGATAGATCAGGAAATAATGTAAATTTGCCATACTTTCTAACCACCCTTCCCAAATGGAAGAATGACATAGCCTGGGGATGGAAAGAGAAAAAGAATGGATTGCTACATAGGAAAATAAACACATCAACTGAGAACACGACAATACCTCTAATTCCACTATTTTTATTTCAAATAAATTGGGCAAATGCTCTGAAAGGAGGTGATGACAATTCATTTCCTTAATGTTGCTAGGAAATGAAATCATTATGGAGTCATCAGGAATGAAGATTAATTTATAGGGGTATAGTTAGCCTTCCCGCAGAATTGATATAGGGAATGAGCATGCAGAACAGAAGGAAAAGAATTGTTATGAAGTGCCAGAGAAGTGCATAGGGGTGTCAAATTGGCGGCCCGCGGGCTGGATGTGTCAGATACAGGCTACGCCCACCCCAGTTCCGTGGATGGGAAAAACATCACATAACAGCAACATGGCACTGTGAGTTTGAAACCTGTGGATCATAGAGTAAACGCAGTGCAAAGTATGAAAAAAATATGCTTGATGAATGACAGGGTGGGATACATTTTAAGAGAATTATCAGTGCAAAACAAGTAATGACAGAAAGCTACTGTATTATCTGTAGAGAGAGAATGATAGTTACAAAGAATGTAATTAAAGAACCATTCCAAAGCAAGGAATGATTTAAAATTATGAGGGGCAGAGAAATGCAGAATGATATTGATAAAAAATCGTTTTGGAAGTGGAGGGGAAAGGAGTCTTAGCAGAGTGAATAAAATTTAAATAAAGACTTTAGGGAAGAAATGGTAAATAGAAGACCACTCTGCAAGAAGCAGGCCATGATGGAATAAAGGACCAGCAAATAGATTGGCTCTTCATAATTCCTCTTTGGACAAGGAGGACTTGAAATTGCTCACAAGTGCCCAAGACAATGGTCTCTGGTGGGTTTAGAGCAGGAGTGCCAAAACTCAAGGCCCGTGAGCCAGATCCGGCCTGCAATGTGGTCGGATCTGGTCCGCAGGGCTGTCCTGGTCTACCTAGTTGGAAGAGGAAATACCAGGCCAGCGTAACTTCAATCCGGTTGACCCAGTGCAAAGAGGAAAGATCAGACCAGCATGGCTTTGGCCCAGTCAACCCAAGAGGAAACGTGCCAGCAGTTTTGGGAGTTGTGTCAAGATGGCCATGCCCACCTGGTTGGTCACACCCACAGTCAGCCACACATCCCAGCCCCCCCCCCCCAGGTCAACCACAGCTCTGATGCGGCCCTCAATG
>JANHFM010007870.1:146846-159149 GCA_032468115.1 Grayia smithii | reverse complement strand
AGGGGTCCTTGGTTTTCTCTGTGCTCGGTTGTTTTCTTGGAGATGTTTCATTATCCAAACTAGATAACTTCATCAGTGCTAGTTATGATGTTATTTAGTTTGGGTAATGAAAAGTTTGCAAGAAAATAACCAAGCTCAGAGAACACCAAGGACCCCTTATTTCAACCCTGAACTACAATTATTCTCCTCTATCAGCAATGTTTTAACATGCAGGTAGAAATTAAATGTGTAAATATGTTTTGTTGTTGTTAATAGATTAATGCAATTCTTTCCAAAGCATCTCAGATATACACAGCTACCTCCCTGCCAATCATCTTGATATCTGGTCACTTTCTTGTTTTTTCTCCCCTCCCTCATTAGAATATAGGTAGCAATATGAGCAGTATTGATGTTTCTTTCAAAATGCTAATATCTGATAGGAAATCAGGATTTAAAGCACTGAAGCCCAAAAAGACAGCTGACAAGGAGGGAATTCTTTTCTTGCTATAGTGAAATAAAAACATGCACATATATATTCAGATTTCCCAAAGCAATTATTTAAAGGAAACTCTGTGTGTCTAGACGGGGTACAATGTTAAACAGTTCCTGGAGAGAGTAATATTTCCTTTCCTACTTGTGAAAACGGGGTCTGGAAATCATTTAAGTTTCTTTCTCCCATCCTATTTTTTTTTCTTAAAGAGCAGTTTATAAATCACATTTACAACTTTAAATAGTTTAGAAAACTATTCCAATTCTGATGAAAATCAAATAAAATCCCTCCTCATTTTCTTCGGCTTTTCCAAAACAACATTTCATGATTGAATTCAAATATCATTTTTAAGCTCATAATGCAGGAAAGAAAGCAAAAGTTGATGTAAGTTAGCCTCCTTCAAGCTACCAGACAATATTCATCAGACACTGCAGATGTTAAGAATTGTTAGACAGCTGTGCTTATATCTGGAAGACATAAGGCTGGGGAAGCTTCTATAGATATAATTAGGAAAATGCTCATAGGTTTTAATGTCTTGACAATTTTTTTCTGTTTTGAAAATATTAGTCTAAACAGTGACTATAGAATGCAGCCATCCACTTCCTATGGAATAATTGTCTTCATATTTTATGATCCTCGTTATGGGTCAATGGAGAAAGACAATTGCATCTGCTGTCTGACCTTTCACTGCTGTGATGCCCAATCACAGATATTGAGATTAGGTCCAGAAGATTAGGTGCTGACTTTTCTATAAGTTATATTCAAATACTGGAGAAAGGAGCATGGATGTGAACCTACCTTTTCATATAATTTGGAGCATATAATGTTTTTTAGCATTTAATCTTTTTTAAAGAAAGTTTTCTTATGCTATAATAAACCCTATGTCTGAATATATTAATTAGAATGGATACAGTTGTGTTAACTTATGGTGCATTGTGCCAGAGATAGTGCATGTATTTCTAAAGGACACTGTAACTTCATTTTACTATACATTATTGGTGGTGCAGTTGGACCGGGGATAGGGGCTATTGTGGTAAGTGATAAGAAAGTTACAATACAATCTTATGCAATAATTAGTGGTGCATCCACATGTGGCTGAATCCCAGAAAGATATGAATAAAATTGCAATCTGAGTGCCTTTGTTTAACAAGATTGTAAGTGAAGGGATTTGGCAATGCTCAAACAAGGCAGACCAAATTCTGAACGATATTAGTTCCTAAAAGGATCAGTGCTAGTAATTCATCAAAAATCCCCACAAAGATTGTGAGAGGGGGGAACGGATTCTCATGTGCTTTAAGACAAAGGGAACTCCCTCAGGGCATCTGGAAGTCTTTCTGAAGCACTGTGTGGTTGTCCTTACTCTTGCATTCCATCTTCCCTTATTGTCGTCCAATGTTTCCTTCAACTAGCAATGGAAGAATGTAAAAAAAGTAGCTAAATAACATTCTGTTCCCCTCTTCATTCTTTCTTTATACTATAATTGCAGTGGAAGAGAGGGCAACATTTCTAGACCATCTGACAGGAGATGCATGATCTTGGGAATAGTAGGTAGGATAAGGTAGGAGTTCCTCCCAGGGGGAAATAGTAAATCTTGCAACTCAAGAAAAAAGTTGTAAAGCTTTTTTTGTTATATTTCCTCAGAAGCCATTAGTTAACCATCTTCTCAAGGCCTTCAGAAGCCCCGTATTATTATAGGGCCATCTGAATGGTGCCAGTCTCAGATCAACACAGCCCCACATGCAGAAGGTGTCGAAGAGAGTACTTGGTTTCACACATATAACATAGAAGATTAGTGTAAAATTAGTTGGAAGGCTCTTACCTTAAGCATCAGCAATCTTAAGTTTTGGAACAGACAGCCAATTGTTCCTCTTACGCTATTCTAGAGTAGCTTCATTGTCATTTCTAGTATATTCCAGAGATTTGACATATATAGTTGAATGTTAACTATTTCTCTTCTAGAAGAGGGGAAGAGAAAACATATTGATCTCTTTTACATATCCACTTCTGGTTAAAAATAAGATCCTCATTTTAAAAATTTCTATTTCATTAACCTATGTGGCTTCCTCCAAATGATATTTGATAAGACGGCTGAGAATTTTAAACCAGTGGAACTAGGAAATTGTTCCTAGTTCCATTTGCTTAAAAAAGTCTACAACACCCGAGGGAAAGTAAGTTATTAAATCAATTACAACTCTGTGGGACAGACATACTATGCATACAGCGTATTTCTCAACTGTTGAAATCACCAACAAATCATTGTGACCACAATAAAATGTGGGCCAATATGATTCTCCTTGTGACTGAGCTGTGATTGGAATCCATTACTCATGTTCATATTCTTACAAGGTTATGATTGCTATTCCATAGTCTGGAATCACTGGCTTTTGCTTTGGCTGAAGAGTCAAATAAAATATGTTCTTCTAGTATATAGGCAGTTCCCGGCTTATGAAGGAGGTCCATTCCTAAGTCTGTCTTTAAGTTTATTTATCGGTAAGTCAGAACAATTATTTAGCATCCATTAATCAAATGTGTGTATTAATCTATAGTAAATATTTGGCCTGGTGCTGGAGAGGGTTTGATTCTATTGTTGGACTTACTCCAGTCTACTACTGGACTTAATTTCTTGAAATAAACATCAAGGGAGGTTTGGACAGAGCTTATCTTTTTCTCATCATAAATGGCCTTGTAGCAGCCAACACTCTCAGTAACTATCCTTCATGAACTTGATGAACCTCTCTATATTGAGTTCTTGCACCTCTAACTTTGCCATGCTGCTTCAAAGAGGCCAGAGACTTTGCCATGCTGCTTCAAAGAGACCAGAGCTAACTTTTTCATCAAAAACATTTTTGGTTCTGGAGTTTTTTGGTCCCCATCTTAATCAATTCCTAGCATGTACTACTCTAGTTCTCAATGGGTCAGTTCTTCAGCCTGGGAGTTGAGTACATCATTTTCACAAATGTCTAATTGCACTTGATTACCAATATACCAACCACAACTTGCCTGACTCTAAAAATGCTGTCAGCTGTAAACCCTTGAAAATTACGCACAAATTGGGATACATTTTTTTCCACAAACACAATTTGTTCAACAATTTATTCCTTTCATCTTTCATCTTCATGCTTTGCCTCATCCCAAGAATCAGCAATATTTTTAACAGGATCATAGATGTTATAATTCCATCAGCTCTTCACATCACCTTGCATAACATGACTTATTATAGAAAGTCTGCCATGAATATTGGGCCTTTAAAGAAGGTTATGATCCCCTGATCCATTGGCTGAAGTAGCAGTATGATGTTGGGGATAAAAATATGACCTTTATATTGGTGTGAATGTCATCTAAAGTGCTTAGATGTCCAAGCACAATGAGAATCTTGAAAGGAATTTTCTTGGCCAAGCAATAATGTTCAACAATAGGTTGAAATGGTTCAAGAACCAATCTAAAAAGATGGCAATTGTAACTGAATTGTATCTCTTCCTGTACCTTGGCCTTCCAAGGAACAGGAAGAGATATTTTCATAATATAGTGGAGGGTCCTTGGATTTAGGAAGCAATACACATACAAAGACTTGGCCTTTCAACCGCTGGATATGTTACTCTCAATAACCTTAAATTATCCTTTGATACCTCATGCCTGGTGCACTTCTTTTTCCTCTTTCAAAATGCTCTTTCAGGCATTCTTTACCAAAATAAGCCTGTTTCTTCTTCATTAGGTATTTAGTCTGGCAAATAACTTCCCTCCTCGATACTTTTTTTCTCAGCATTTCAGCAAAATCATGCACAGCACTTTACATCAGTACTCTACCTGGCACTTCAATATTATGGAAATTTGCCTTTATTTTGAAATGATTGAACCAAACCCTACTCACAACAAAACATCACAAAGTATGCGTGCATTCGTTATTACGAACGGTTGTATGTAACTCAAATGTTCAATATAATAGCTTTATAGCAGCCCTTTCGTAAGTGGAAGTTGTCTGTAATTTGGATGCTTAACGTAGGAACTGGCTAGCTTGGGACTATTGGACAGCAAAACACAGCCAGTTCATCTAATAAATAGATAAGAATAAAATGTCAGCCAAAAAGAAGAATGGGACATTTGAGCAGCACAGAAAAAGGAGGGGTCGTGGCCCTTTTTTGGCTGGCAGAGTGCTGCAAGAGGCCAAAAGTGAGACATGGGGGGGCCACATGTAGCCCCTTCCCCCCCCCCCGTGTCCCATTTTGGGTGGTAAAGTGCTGCAAGGAGGCGTCAGTTCTATCTCCCCGCTGCTCCCCGGGCCCCTGTTGGCCCATGGAGAACTACAATGCTGATCTGGTCCTCAAAGAAATCCAGTTTGACATCCCTGTCCTAGATGCATTAAGTCTGCATTAGATGAAATTTGCTTGAGCTTGAGATCAGTGAGGGGAAATAAGGAAGGACTGGGTGCAATGCCCCATAGACAGGGTACGAGAATCCCTTTCAGCTGGTTACATATCTTCTCATTGGCCAGGCTGCCCAAGGCTCCTGGGGGTAGATTTCAATCAAATTCCAAATTGGTAAATATTTGAATGAATGAAATTAAAATAAATGGATACCAGAAGAAGAAATGATCCAGTTCCTTCATCTGCCCCCTAATTCATATCAAATTTGGTCATGGGTGCTATTTCAAACAATTTGGAGTCTGGCGGCTTATCTGGATTTAAGAACTAATTGATTCAACAACACTATGGAAGAGAGGATCACACTGAATATCTGGACAAAAAAAATTATTCTTTCTCCTGTCCAGAGAGATCAGCAGAAGGTTATCTAAAGATTTGTCACTGAAGTGAGCAAATACTTTACCATTAGGTCAGTGTTTCTCAACCTTGGTGACTTTAAGATGGGTGGTCTTCAACTCCCAGAATCCCCCAGCCAGCAAAGCAAATTCTGGGAGTTGAAGTCCACCCATCTTAAAGTCACTAAGGTTGAGAAACACTGCATTAGGTGAACTTTTTTCAGAGTTCTCAACTATGGCCATGCTGACTCACAAATTCCTAAGTCAGGGGGAAATATTATATGTAATTCACCTACTTATTTCTCATAAAATAAAGGTCAGGATTTTCTGCTAGATCTCTGGGTGATCTGCAATTGGTTAGCAAGGATGTGAAGCTGTTTGTTTTTTGCCAAATAAGGCACATAAAGTTCTTGTCCAAAATGCATTGCTGTAAACAGAGCAAAGCAGAGCTGCCTTTCTTTAAACAATACGATTTTGAGGTAACTAACAACCACAAACCGCACGGTAGTGATATGGGGAAATTATCAAGAACCTGAGGCTAGATTTTTTTTTTGTCATCTTTTAATCATTCTTTTAATAATGGGGGCTTGAAACTAAAATAAGTTATTGAAATGCTCATAAAGGCTACCAGAGTCTTAAGACACTTATTTTATTCCTTTGTTTGCCTAAACACAAAGAGAATATCCTTTCTTTACTCAGCAGTCTGGAGGCATGATCCTGCGTACTTCCAATGCTCACAACCAACTTACTAAAGGACTTCATCAGAGATTGTGGACTGAGGATTCTGGCTATTTAAAAAAAATGCTTTAGAGAAACTGTTGGTAGATGGGTAAAAAGGCCAGGAATTTTCCAGATAGGCAGTTGTTCTCTATTTACTCTGGTCTATAGACACCACACCACCCTTAACGAAGTCTGCATATACAGTTCTGCACAAACCAGTTCAAATGAGCTTTTTACAGAGTCTTATCTGTTGCGCTTCCTCCCTCCCTCTTCTCAGCTTCTTTATGTGCTTTCACTTTGGGGCTCATTTCTTTCCCAGGGAGGAAGATGGGAAGTGGAGGGGGCGGGGGAGAGAATCACTTTTGGCCTCCAACACTTTTGTCAAGCTGCCTTCCCTGACTCTGCTCTCTTTTCTGCAAACTGCAATCCTTCTCATTGGCTACTTCACTTAGCAGATCATCTCTGGGGTCCTGTTACTCTTCCCAGATCTCCACCCTCAAGATCCCTTCTCCTGGACCCACACTGTATGGCCAGTTCACAAAAACAACTCTAGGAAGGCCCAACAACCTTATCCTCCATTGCTTACTATTTCTGCTCTTTAGGCTATACGGTAGACGTATCTGCATCCAAGAGTTCTAATTGGGTACAAAACTCTCAGTGTCTCTGAGCCACTGAGCCTGAATATGACCCACAAAAAAAAAACACATTCAGCTTAGGATCAACCCTATAAAAGCAACTGAGGGCAGGTGTTAAAATCAAATTGATCAACCCTGGCACACACAGCCTTCTTTAAGATAAGGCTTGAGGGGTTAGGTTCAAGAATTATACTTGAATGGTCCTCATTGTTTCCTTTGGTTCTGGATTCTTCCTCACTTATTTTTAAGGCTGTTTCTTCACTTTGTTTTCTGTGGGCTTCTTCCATTGGACAAATGAAAACAAAGTTTGAAAACAAACTTTGATCAGCTCCAACAATTCTTTCTCCCTTAGTAATGAGTTCTCTGATGTTACACTAGCTCCCCTTCTGTTTTGCCTTAACCTTGATTTTCTCTTTACTCTTGATAAAATTTTCCCTTTCCTTTATTTTTGTTAACACCTGCTTTTGTTAACACCTGTTTGCTTCTCTCCCAGCCCCCCCCCTTTTTGTTTGATTGGCTAATTAACTGACAAAATTTGGGGAAATTTGTGGCCTCCAACACATCACAGAAGAGATTATATGCATCCCTTCATGTGATTGCTTTCATTGCTATCTGGGCATTCACCAAAAATATAATGTGTGTCTTCCACAAAACCTATGTGAGAACTTGCTTCTCACAAGATAAGAGTGTACTAGAGTGCTGTCTGTCTTTATCAGACCAAAGATATTTCTTCCATTTACCCTGGCTGGTATTTTTCCTTCTACCTTTGCTGCATTTTGGAAATTAACAAAAAATAAACCTTTCTGGGTCTGTTTTGTGCAGATTTGGGCTATATGGCCAACCTTGCTACATACTTTTTTTTCCTCCTCAGATCCCCATCTTTGCTCCTAAACTACTGGGTTTCTTTTAACACGGTTTTCTCTATGGCTTAATCACTTTCCTATTTCTTAGAAATTTCTCTTTTTACTAGTCCTCTTCCAACAGCAAATCAGTTTTTCCTTGTGTCCTTCATCCTGCAGGTGCCTAAATAATCTTCATCCATGATTCCACATTTCTGGATAGGTTTGTCCTACTGGCACAAAACTTGTAGGACTGCTCACTGGCTATCTTTTCTATGGTTGTAACCTTTGTTACCTCACCAAGTAAAGTCCAAAATTTGCTGACACCTTCCTAAGGTACCTGTGGGCATTCCCTAAATCTCTACACTTTGTAACTTTATCTTTTTGTCAAGTTGTGTCAGGCAGGTAAATTCTTAGGGCTTTTCTGGAAAGTTGTGTTCCAATCTAGCAACTCATTCCTGTTCTGGCCAGACATGCATGCAGTTGCACCCAACAAGGGACTTGTGTAAAAAGAATTGTGAGCTTGATTTTGGTGCCAATTACAAGTTTTCTGAATTCATAATTGAATTGTCTTAATTCTTAATTGAACTATTTTCAACTAGGGGTGTGATTAGTGGACTTTGGGATTCTAGTAGAAGGGGAAGTGTGTCCCTCTTAACACGTCTGTCTACTCTTCCCACAAGAAAATTGTGCCATTTTTGGACAGCTCTCCTACTTCCTTGAAAAGCACAGAACTGGCATAATATAGGACCTTATTTTATCATTACTCAGAAGAGTTCATTTCTATTCCATCATCTATTTATGGTCATTTGGGGAGGCTTTTTCAGTCTCTTCCCACATATAAATGCTGCCATTTGAGCCAAGAAGCAGTTACGGGAAAGCCAGCAATAGTTTTAGTTTACCTATTGCCCATTAAAGGAAGTGTTTTACAAATAAGAATTGTAACCATCCCCCTGCTTGCCTTTCTCTCCCTTGTTCTTTCAAGCACAAACTGGGATGATGAAAAGAAGCAGTATCCAAAGGGGTAGAGAAGGATCCCATTCAATCATTCAAACCAAATTAGAATTTGCATCTAGAATATTTACTGATCTCAATCCCAAATCCACCATGCTTGTTTGAACAGAATAATGTTCTGTTTGTCCCACTGTGGCCTTATGAAAAAACCCTGGGATCAATAAACCTGAACTAATAACTTCTGTCATATCCTCTACTTGTCTTTATGTATAAAGGACACTATTTATGACTCAATGCCCCTGGTGGAACCACTCTACTTTTGTATTTTGTATATCTAACTATTTATTGCTATTTACTATGCATACCTGCACACCTAACTCCTTCAGTGTTAATGCTACTTCAAATTCTCAAGGGAGAAAGGTGAATTCATACCTTGCATTAAGCCTTACTTTATAAGTAAGTAACAAGTACTTACTTATAGTCTGTACTTGCCCAATGTCATTTCTAAAGCATGGAGGACAGGAACCTGTTTCGGTTTCTATGTGTTTGTCTGTAAAATATTGAAAACTATGAGATACATAATATATATATTATATATATATTGAAAAGTATGAAATATATATTAAGTGTTGTTTGTTGAAGTATGGAATCCCTGAGGTTGAAATATAGCTTCACAATCTTCCTCGGTTCAATAGTTGTGTGTTCTTCTATGTTCTTGCCAGAACAGCAAAATATTATTTGGATTTAGGGATTAAATTAAATTAAATTAAATTAAATGTAAAATCCTGATCATAGAAGAAGAGCTTTCAAATGAGTAAACTATATGCATCTTGTCTCTATATTTCAAGACTACTAATAGGTTGAAATTTAAATCAAAACCATTTCTGCCCCCTTGTTCTGTAATTTCATGCTATTGCTCACTGCAACAGAACACAGGCAATGTATTCACCTAGGGCAGTGGTTCTCAACCTGTGGGTCGGGACCCCTTTGGGGGTCGAACAACCCTTTCACAGGGGTCGCCTAAGACCATCAGAAAACAAATATTTCCGATGGTCTTAGGAACTGAGACACCGCTCCTCTTGTGGTTGGGGGTTACCACAACATGAGTAACTTGTATTAAAGGGTCGCGGCATTAGGAAGGTTGAGAACCACTGACCTAGGGAAAAACAGCGAGGGTTCATTTCAACAGAGAGCAAACCCCACTCCCTTCTAGCCCTGAAGATGTCACCGGGTTGTGACATCTTCAAGCAAACAACCCAACTCAGAGACCACCAAGGACTCATCTTATCTCCTGTCTTAGCAGCCATAATCCTTCCAAGTGCAAGAAACTGGGAATCACATGGATTTTTATCAGGATTACTCTGACCTTCTCCAGGGACTTCCTTTCACGCTCCCCTTGTTCTTTTGCTCAGTCTTTGGGAACAGATGGAGGTCACCAATCAAAAGAGAAGTGTCTTCCCCAGTGAACCGAGCCTTACTGGGAACCAAATCTTGCTAACCATTTCCTTTATTTTAGGAATGCAATATGTAAACAAGCAAGTGGTGTCATTTACAGACACCCCAGTTCACATGCTTCAAAACTAGAAGCTTCTTGGTTTCTAGTGGTTGTTCTTGTGGTTTAAATATGGTCCCCCCCCCATTTCTAAAATAAATAATTGTTATAAAAGCAGGAGAACTTTGATAAGCAAACTTTCCTCATTTTCATCCTTCGTTCCTCCATAATATTTTTAAGCATTTTAAAGTGTGCATCTCTAGGATGTTCATATCAACCCACTTATTCTCTGTTCCACATGGAATGGGTATAATGAAACAATAATAGCTCTAAAATGCCACTGTCCACAAATATTAAATGGGCACATGTAATATTTTAAGTACTTTCTTGGAAGTGTTCCTGCTTTGATTTAAAACACTGTGCATCCCTATCATTATTCAAAGATGCCCAAATTGCATACACACACCACACATACAAACACACACTAGTGGATCTCAAATAACTACAGACAAAATTATTGTTTGGTTTCTTTGTATTAAAACACTAACAACTATAAAATCATGTCTCTGTCAACACCTTTAGCTAAGAGACTTTATATAGTCCAAACAAATGAGGCACAAAGGAGATTTTAAATTGTCTAGGATTTTAAATTTTTCCAGGATTCAGGAGATTTTAAATGACAATTCACTGAGGTAGATAGATAGTGGGAACTATTGAAAGAGCAACGAAAACAAGACTAATTTTGGAATGAAGAGAATCAGGCAAATAGGAAAGAGATGAGAAAGAAAATTTACACAGGAAGGAGCTGTCAGTCACTGAAAGCACATTTTGTCCTGTACTGGGCGGTTGGGAATTGCTCTCAAAGAAAAAGAAAATGTTTCCTCCTTTTTCTTGTTCTAAGATCACCAGTTCTTTCTTTCTTGTCCTGCTGCCCCATTTATGTTACAGAATGCTGGCTATGTAGCATGACATTTAGCCCTGGGTTAAATACAAGGTCAGTCCAAAAGCAGCAGGACAGAAAAGCTTCATTTTTTTTTCTCTGACAAGTATTTTTTTTCTTCACTCCCTCCCTCCTCAATTTAATACACACCCTTATTTTCTACTGTGGATTTAAGATGTAGTTTTACTGTCCTAAACCAGTGTGTGGTTATCTATGCGCTGCTAAGCAGCTTCTTTTTGGGTCTGTAGCAAGAGTGAATATTAAACCCTTTTCTGCCACGAGTGCTGCTTTCTAAAATGAGTAAACTTTATCTCAATGGTGCTTTTTTCCTTGAAGATGTTTCGCTTCTCATCCAAGAAGCTTTTTCAGTTCTCTGAAGAAGCTTCTTGGATGAGAAGCAAAACATCTTGAAGGAAAAACGAAGTCCAATTGAAAAAGGCCCATTAGGACAACCATGACCTGGATGACTGGGAATCTCCATAGACATTTGACTAAACTTTAGTTTTTAACTGAAGGATATATCAATGCAAACACTGACTTTTACCCCAGGAGGCAAAGCTAACATATGCTATCAAAATATGATATATACTAGGATGAATCTTTATATCTTAGTTTCTCTCAGACATCCTGTTTCCAGTTTTATTAGAACTTGTTTCATAAACTATTTCCAAATTTAAGATAGGTGAAATGTCAGATGAACATCTTGGGTTAGGGTTAGCGTTAGGCCTCCTTTTCTCAATTGTTCTCTCCACCTCATTGTTCTTGTAGTTCTCCATCCGTGATTTTCCATGGGTTTGCTGTCCACACGAGACTTCAGAAAACTGAAGAATGAGGAGCATCTTTGTTCTTCACTCCAATGTTTTCTCATTCTCCACTCCATGCTTTTTATATAATCCACAGTTAATCAGGGATGGGCATCCTGCTGTCTTCCAGCTGTTGTTAGACTACCATTTTTGGTTATCCATCCTTGCTATATTTTCACACCCTAAATCACTGAACATTTTTCTCCAAACTGAAAAAGAACAGTTTTCTTCTTATCAGTTTTTGAAGTGGGATTCGGATAAAATGTGCTTTTCACCATTTAAATTAAACCATATGTATTTTCACCTGACTATTATATATATTTCTCCTGTTTCGATGAAACTACATATGTGCAAATACTGATCCATCATGCTGCATGTAATACATGCAGTTTCTTTAAAGAATTACAAGTGTAAAAACGGTTTTTAATGGAAACGATGAAAGCTCTATGTAATTTTGATTGATTTTGGAGGAATTTTTTAAAAAAATTACAGAAAATACCTACATGTATTTAAAATATTTATTAATCTATCTGCACAACACGAACCCTCATATTAAATAAATAAATAAATAAATAAATAAATAAATAAATAAATAAATCATGAAGTTCACATTGCATTCCTTGCAGGGGTGAAATCTAAATTTTGTTACTACCGGTTCTGTGGGCGTGGCTTGGTGGGCATGGCAGGGGAAGGATACT
>JANHFM010007870.1:55579-74092 GCA_032468115.1 Grayia smithii | reverse complement strand
ATATACATATATATATATAGATATATATATATATATATATATATATATATATATATATATATATATATATATCTCCTCCCAGGAGGGGAGCAACAGAAACAGAGTGGGTGGGTTGGGTCTCTAACAATGCTTTAAGCTCTAAATGCATAACAATTATAAGCAGTATCCTGACTAACAGGAAGTGAGCTTCCTATAATTTTCTCCACTGTCCTCACCACTCTCTGTATGGACTTTCTATCTGAGGCACTGCTGCCACCAAACCATGGTCCTTGGAGGACCATCTGACAGCTGTGACCAGGGGGGCTTTTGCACAGGTTCGCCTGGTGCACCAGTTGCACCCTTTCCTGGACTGAGATGCTTTATGCACGGTCACTCATGCCCTTATCACCTCTAGACTGGACTATTTCAATGCCCTCTACATGGGGCTTCCCTTGCAGTGCACGCGGAGGCTCCAACTGGTCCAGAATGCAGCCGTGCGGTTGGTCATGGGGGTATTGCATTACTCCCATGTTAGGCCACTTCTGCACAAGCTGCACTGGCTCCCAGCTGCCCTCTGGGTGCACTTCAAGGTGCTGGTTTTGACCTATAATGCCCTACATGGCTTAGGCCCAGGGTACTTGCGGGACCACCTTCTGCCGCAATCGTCCTCCCAGCGTCCGGTGCACTCTCATAGGGTTGGCCTCCTCAGGGTGCCCTCAGCCAGACAACGTCGGCTGGTGGCCCCCAGGGGGAGACCCTTCTCTGTGGGAGCACCGACCCTGTGGAACGATTTACCCGTGGAACTTTGGACCGCCCCTGACCTCCGCTCCTTCCACCGTGACTTGAAGACGTGGCTGTTTTATCAAGCAGGTTATTTTATTTTAAATTGCTTTTAATTGTTAGAAATGTTTAGTATTTATATTTCGCCCCTCTTTTACGTATTTGTTGTAGTCTATGTTTGTTGTGTTTGTTTATACATGTTTTTGTATTCTCTATGTTTTTACATTGTAAGCCACCCTGAGTCCCTTGAGAGAAGGTCGGCATAGAAATTTTATTAAAATAAAATAAATAAAATAAATATATGCATCTGTGTCTGATAAAAGAGATATTGTTCCCATACAAAAAGGAAAAATAGCAAGACTGACAAAAGTAGAAAAGATTGAATGAGATTAGCTTATTTAGTTATGTCTGGGAAAATATTTGGGCAGTATTTCAATTGAAAAGTATAAGAAGTAGTGATGAACACAACGTGTGAAATGCAGTAAGGCTGGGCATCAGGCATATATTTGCTCTTCAGCAGATCACCGAGAAATATATAAATTGAGATAGTTTGTACATCTGTGGATTTAGAGAAGGAATACAGTAAAATGAATATATAATCTTTGTGCAAACATGGGATTGAAGGTTGGCTTTTGAACAGTAAAACACCGGCTCACTATGAAATGCTTAGCAAATGGTTCAATGCTGGTTGAATCTTTTTTCACCCATGACTTTGTTTTTCTCCTGTGGCTACTTGTCCAGGTCAAATCAGTGGGAAAGACTGCCATTTATACACCTGACTTTTAGTATTGCTCGTTACATGTATTTCACTTGTGATCCACTTGAAATATCCTAACCTTCTTCCCCCCCCAGATATCTATCAGAATAGAGTAACAGAATTGGAAGGGACCTGGGAAGTCTTTTAATCCAACCTGCTGCTCAAGCAGGAAACTCTATACCATTTCTGACAAATGGCTGTACAATGCCTTTTTAAAAACCTCCAATGATGGGAGCCCATCACACCCCACAACTTCTGGAAGTAAGTTGTTCCACTGATTAATTGTTCTTAGTTCTAGGTTGGATTTCTCCTTAAGTTTCCATTCATTGCTTCTTGTCCCGCTTTTATTATTAACAATGGCAAATAGTATCCTTCCTTAAGCAGATGACGTGCTGAAGGCTTCCAGGAACTGCAAAAACCACCTAAAACAAGGCATTAAGAGTTTGTTTTAACAAGCTCTTTAGTGTTTGGCAAGTGTGAATTGCTTGCCAAATTTTGTTCACATGATCACAGGGATGCTGTAACAGCTGGAACTTTGAAGACCAGTCCCATTGTTCAGTGCCATCATATCTTTGAACTGTTGTTGAATGAATAGTTGTAACTCAAGGAACATCTTTACAGAAAAAAACTGATCACAATAACATTTTGTGTTGATGAATAAAAACTGTGCACGAAGGCTGTAATTTTTGGTTAATTACTGCTGCTGTTGTTTGCTCTGGATTGTTTTAAAAAACTATGGCTAAGATATAAAAACACTGGGGACATATAGGTTCAACTCTATCCTCAGCCAGATACTCAGGAGAGTCAGGATGATTTCAGGCCAATAAATCTTTCAGACCAACCTATATATAAGATTACTATTATGAAAAAAAATTGGAAAACAGGATATAAATTGAATGACTAAATATTTAGATCAAGAGCTTAGAAATTCCCAAGATTTACAGTAATATGAGACATTCCCAGAATAAAGATCAGTATAGTTTCCTCTTGTCACTATCTAAATATGTCCCAAGACCATAAAAATGAAGAATATAATAGAATATCTGAACAGAAATATTCTATAACCATTTGATCATTGGACTTTTTCAGTACTAGTACTTTACTTAACCAAATGGTAACTTACAATATGTTTCAGGAAAATTCTTGTTTACAGAAATACAACAGTATTTTGCTGGTTTAGAGAATGGGATGTAAAGTGGAGAACAAGGCTCCTATCACCTAGCCCTCTACTAATATTTAAGAGCCTGTAAGCAGTGAGGTAAAATGTGGCTCAAGCCCAGCACAAGTGAATGTTAATATATGGAAAAATGTTTCCTTTTTGGGAAATAAGGAGTTTTTGGTTTTTAGAGGTTTTGAGTGCTTTGTGGCAATTTGGTACATGAAATGGACAGCCATGTATGTCTTTTAAATAAACCCCATAATTCAGAAGTTTTAAGTTATAAATGCAATTTTACAGTTGTTATAGCTGTTATAGCTCGGTTATTGATAGATTTTGTAGGGTCCAACTTTTTCAAGTACATCCTAAAAATGTGACATAATGGTATTTTCTAATTCATTTACTATATAATCCTCTTCCCCCAACTATGTATTATACATGCATCTTAAAAATGGATTAATTAGGTAAAGGGGTTTTAGAGATAAAGAGATTGAATTCTGATTCTTTAATCATACCAACTGTGAGAAGTGTTCCACCTGTCAGCTGTGAAAAGCAGAAGAGGCAAGCTGGATTGAAGCAGGAGATTGTTAAAAATGTGGACACAGTACACTGTTACTTTGATTGGTTGAATTATATCTTATGATACTAACAGGATTTACTGCTGATTTGGTGGAATTGTTCTGGATTATCACTGAAAAATCCAGGAAAATGAATGAAATAAATCCTGTTCTATGAAGTATGGATTTGACTCAAAAGAAAAGGGACAAAAGGTTGGATTGTTGCAGAAAATATATTTGAGTCTTAGGAAAGTAGAAAACATGAATTAGGGCCAGTGCAGTGACTACATTGACTGTTAGGTAGAGATGCGATTACTTTATATACGAATTTTGTTATTTAGATTTGTATGTTTGGTATATTTGTATATTTCTTCAGTTGATGTATTGCTTTACTGTATTATATATTTTAAATAAAAGCCATCTGGATGTAAGCCATCCAGTCTTTATTGGGATGGACAGCTATGTAAATTTGATTGATAGATGATACACAGGCAATAGACAGCTCTCTAGGCAAAATGAACGGCATATAAATTTAATAAATAGATAGATACTATGATCCTGGTTAGTTAAATATTTCAATTAGCTTGGAAAACCAGCTCCTAACTCTTTTAGACATTGAGACAATTTCCAATTTCATAGATATTGATAAAGCAAATACACAGTAATGCCCTAGTATTTATTTAACTGCTGTTTTCTTCAGATTCATCAATGAAACTTCACAGATGTGTTGGCCAAGGATTTTACAGTTTGTATGGATGATATTGTGTTTTTCAGAAGACCATTCTTTACATTCTAAGTATGTCAGGCATGTGTCATAGCATCCATGCAAAAACAAATGTTATACGGTACTAAATTTAAAACAAACGGCATTTAATCCTAGACTAATTTTGGTATTGCTCCCTCTATACAAGTGGACAGATATAGTCTACAAAAGTTCAATCTATACATCTGACAAGCACCTAGAAAAATTAAAAGATCTGCAGTATTTTCTGTGCTCTGCCAACTTTTACAGAATATTGTGCAGTGGCAGTGATTACATAGCTACTAATTCAAACTCTGAAAAAAGATTGCCAATATAAGTGGTCTATTCAAAAGCCTTGGTGAAGTGTGAAGATTTATCTTGCAATCTTTTACCTGAAAGTCCTATTGGTTGAGTGGAACTATATTTTCAATAGAGCTTCTGGCAATCAAGCAAAGTTTCAATAAAAGAGACATTTCACAGAGGAGGCAACCCATCCAGAATAGGTGCAATCAGGTCACAAGAAATTGGATCATCTACAACAGGGGTCCCTAATGCCCGGGGTTTGGCCCATTATCAGACTATGGCCTGTTTGGAACCCATCATGCGAGTGTGCAGCTTGACTTGCATGAGCAGCAGGCCGGTATGCTGTTCAACTTGGGAAAGGGAAGTCTGCAGAAGCTAAGGACAGGGTGGCAGGCAGAAGAGCTTTTGAACCGGATTCACTTACAAGATCCACTTCTCAGGTTTCAGATGGATGTCTTCTAAGCCCCACAGACTGATTCCTCTCCTTTCTCTGTGACTGAAGGTTTTACAATGCTTATTTTTATGTTCCTTTTCCCTTCAGGGAGATATATTGCAATTTTATCTTGAAAGTGAGACTACAAGATATGGTGGGGGATGGGAACTGTTCTAAAGATTACATCTTCTACTCAAACGTTTTGGTTGCCAAGGGTGAGAGTACATCTTAAAGACATGTTCACCTGTGATGTCTGTTACCTGACCAAGTAGACTACTACTAAACTGAGCAGTTAGTTTCAACCACTCTACTCATTTGCCAGGCCACAGATTCCTGAGTTATATTACTTAAATTTTATTTTATTTATATTTATATATTTATTTATATTACCAGAAGTGCAAAGATTTGGTGGTAATGGATCTGTTTAGTAATATGGCTGATTTTGTTCCATGTACACAATACCAACTGCTTTAGACATTGCAAAAGTCTTTCTAAACATTTTTGGTATGCAGGTAGTCCTGGCTTAACATCCCTATAATAGCAATACAAAGGCAAAAAGACAATTCTGGAAGCCTTCCAATATTCAATCAATTTGCTTATTGTGTTTATTGTGTATTGGAAAGGATCATCGCTTATGATAATTTTATTTAAGCATTTTTCAAGTTAAAACTTTATTTACATCCCAAATATGTAATCAAAATTATCATCAGACAATAGTTATAAAATTTATTAATCTATATTGACAAATAAACAATTCTACTACACTACTGTACATAATGGCAACCAAAACAAAGTTAGACATCACATTTCATTTTTATTTGTATAAAACATGCCATTTTGTTACAAAAGTATTAGTCATCAAGTACTAGATGGATCTCTCATACTTTTTGCCAAAATTACCATGTTACAATCTTTTTTTTAGATTTAATTTTGATGTTTTTCTTATTAGCTTAGATTGTAGCTTTCTAATCCTTATTAAGTTTGCATTCTCAATTATATTGGTTAATTAACTCCTAATATTGGCATGTCAACTTAATCTTTTTGGCAACATGAAAATGCCAATGTCATCTTTGTGGTGGGGGGGTTCTCTGTTTTAGCCTACAGCACTAGTATTTCCTCTTGCCAAAATGCTAGTCCCTGAATTAGTATATAAACAACGTTCAGAGTTATCAGCATAATATTTCAAGAACAAGGACAGTTTCAGAAAATTTTTTCATAGATATGACTTCATGTGTTGTTTTCTGAATTCTAGTTTTTGACAGACAAAATGCACAAACTATTTCTGTACTAATTAGGGACCAGAACATTTAAGCTCTGCAAAAAAAAATAAAATGTTGCATCATGGAGAGAAGTTCTATTCAGAATTCCAACTAGCCATTCCAGGATGTTCCAGTCTATATCCCATTCATTCTATTTTATATTTTCTATGTGCCAACTCTAACATCCTGTGGTCACCAAAAATGTTCAGTTCTCATTAACTTAAATGACAAATGTTCTGATAGAAAATGATGGTGCTTAAAAAGCAATGACAATGCAGTTTTATCCTGATACTATATGGCCACACAATTTCAATAACTGCAGTTTAGTGAACTCTTTTATTCACAATTCATATGTGGAAGGAATCATGTGTAGTATGATTTAGGACTGGAAATGTTATTTTCAGGTTTTCACTGGAATACAGGCTTAGATAATATACTTTGTATTGCTCATAAACAAGTTTGCAATTTCCAAATTATGGTGCATAACATTCTCGAAAAACTGTCAGTGTTATAGAACAGATTCTGCTGTTTCATTTCAAGTAACTGACAATGCAAAATTATTAGCATCACTGAAGAAGCAGTTTTGCTATTCTATGTTAAGTATACTCTCGATAACATTAACAACCAAAAATAAATGCTTACCTATCTGTATTTAATTACAGCTGATTACATAAAGCCCTCCAAATCTTACAAAAATGTAAACAATATATAGTTAAAACACAGAAACACTGAACAGAATTAAAAACTAACCAATAATAGTTAAATTATTTTAAGAATTTAATATTTGTATAACAATGATTTATGCATATTCATCCAATAATTATGTGCATAACTATGAATTATCATTATTTTTTAAGCTGTCAACACCTATAAGCTGAGAATCTCAAGAAAATATTATATAGGGTACACAAGGAAAAAAAGCCCAAATTCATTGTATAAACTACAATCTTGAGTTTCCAAGTGTACCAATAGTATCTTTTATTTTCCTTCTTCTAACTTCATTTTACCATATTAATTTTTGGAAGAATAGCAAACATTGTTTGTCAGTATAAACTTAAACGCTAATCAAAGAACTGAAAACTCATCAGACACTATGTTAGATAGCTGAAACAATGTATTGTCAATTTAGACATTAAACCAAATCATAATAGGTTTTTCTTTCTCTACGAATAATCTTTCTTTCTCTATGAATAATCAGCTCTAACAAACTTGGTTCACGTATCTAAAAAAAATTTAGATTTCTTTAGATAGAGTTTATTAAATAAACTAGACTGGCTGAGTCCTAACATCATGCTATGCTACAAACCAAGTTTGATATTAAAATAAACTATAAAACTGACAAAAATGTTTTATCTTTGTGTACATAAAAATGTAAATCCACTCAGTAAATGTAAGTAATATTTACTCAATACTTAGAACACAGGCAAAATTATACAATATTCAAATTTAGTCTTGGGTAATTCAATGCTAAGTATTTCTCTAAGCCACTGGATATTCTTTAGTTATCATGATATAAGCATTAAGGAAAAATCTCACCTGCATTTAGCAAGACTAGACATACTTAAGACAATATCTCATCTGTACAGATCAATTGATCTGACAAAATTAAACAAAGACTAGTTTAAGTACCATACTTCATCAAAGCATCCCATATTTTATTGTGACTGTTTCAGCCACATAAAATAGAAACAAAGAAAAAAGTCCCCAGAACTGCAAAACCAGAAGTTGTATGTTGAGTGCTACAAACAAGACAGACAAAAAAAAAAACACCACCAGAGAAATTATTTAACAGTTTTCAGAAAACTCCCATTATGGAAGTACATGTTTCATCCTCCTTCTATACTGTCTTCCAGGAATTCAAGTACAATGTGTCCTTTCCCCCCCCTCTTTGGAAGATGCTTAAAGAATGGATTGTAAAAGAAATCATCAGCTTCTCTCTTTCAAAGTAAAAGCACCACAAACCTTACTCTGAGAGTCAGTATATTATAGTGGTTAAGATCTGGATTAGGCATGGAGATCCAAATTCTAGTCTTCCCTTAGGCACAAAAGCTAGTGGATGACCTTGGCCAATCACTTTCTCCTAGTCCCCAAAGAGCATCAACTCTGTGACAAGCTGGCTTAAAAGCAAACCCTTCATCAACTCATACACTGATGGCTTTGTTGTGGGAACATACACAAAGCAACCAAGCAGACCCAGCAATCAAGTATGACAAATGCTAACAACCATCATTATCATAGACTGCAATCCATTTTCAAATCAATTATCACCACCAAGGCAGGAGATAATTCATGCAGAAAGAGAAGGCCACTCCAAGAACTCAAACTGGATTTGTTTCAAAGTAAACCCTTTCTTAATCTTAATTGTGTATGCCTACATCTACTCATGCCCCAAAGTCAGCAACATTCTTTCAGGATCCAATATTTAAAGGTTTACCTACAGATTATCTCCTTTTACTTCCTAGCACCTGGCAAGATGATAAAAGCAAAGAAGAAAAAATGCAATTTCTACCTACATAATAGAACATTAAAGGCAGGGAGGGAACTGTTGGTCAGGAAAGGCACCATCCTGAGAAGCACACATACAAGAAAACTGCTGTCCCTGATTGCCAGCATTTGCACCTTACAAGTAAATTGCATTTTACATCAGAAGCAATAAAATACATAAAGTCATATTCACATACTTGCTGAACAAAGAATTTTTGTTTTCACACTTAAAGAGTTGAAGAGGACAGAATAACAGCAAAAAACAAAATTCACAAGTTTGAACATCCCTTTACAGCAAAATGCACTTACTAAATCAATACTATACAAAAATATAAACAGAATACACATCATGTCAATCTGCCTAGCAAGCTAATTAGCATATTAATTGCATGAATTTTAAGTATATCTGAAGTCACCACAAAGACGCACAAGAGACTACTGTGCAATTAAGATAACAGATCAACAAGCCAATCAGAACTTCTGTTTTAGCCTTTCAAAATGATCACATAAAAAAACTATGTTTCTAAGCCTATGTTCAAACTGTCAAACAAATCAGTGGGCCAATCAAATGTGTATTATACTGATACTTTTTACATTTACATTTTCATCTTGTTTTTCTTAGAAAGTTATACATGTAACAAAGGTACATGAACTCCAACTTCCTACAGGCATCTTTAATCAAAAGAAACCCCAAAAACCTGTGGTTCACTTTCTTGACAGTTTAGGAAACGTTCCTTAAAATGCTTCCTGCTTTGTCCCAAAACGACACCTCCAAATCACCCTACCCAGTCTAAGTCAATAGCAATAGGGGCACAACAGGTCCTTCCAGCTCTAAAAAGAAAACTCAAAATATAAGATTCCATGCTGAAAGACAAAACTCTTCCACTCAAAACAGCCATGTTTTGTTTTGTATTTGAACCAAAATTTAGTGAAGAAATGGGTTTTATTCTGAGTCTAAAACCGTTTTGTTCATTTCTTTTCAAGTGTTTTGTTACATTCCAAATGTATCTATTAACAAAGAACAATCTATAACAATCTATTAGAATAAGATTGGCATGAAGTCTTTGTTAATAGATACATTTATCAAATCATATGTTGTACATACCTTTTAAAACTTATATAAGCATTTAAATTTAAATTTCCTTAAAGTATACACCACAAAAAATTCAAGGCAGCTAAATGGTTTACATGCCTCTGCAATTTTTCTTGCAAACTCTGTACTACAAATCCAAACTGATTTTTAAGCGAAATCACCTAGCTACAGAATTATAATTATACTTAACATAGGATGGGCCTGAACAGAGCATTTTAACAAAGTTAATAACAAAAGACAGAACATAAAAATCTGTTACACAATACACAAAATTTTATCATCACAATTAAGTAGTGTAATTACAGCTGAGTTAAAGGAGGGAGTAGTTGCTTCATATGAATGTGTCATCAAATAATCCCATATTCATTCTGTAAAAGACAGAGCTTTATGTCATAATACTTCCTTGCAGTTTATGAATTTCACAACTATACAACCTCCTCTAAAGGCAAAGCCATCAATATTTCCTACTGTAGTTTAAAATGACAAAGGTTAATTATACATAGAAAATTCAGAATAAATCTAAGCAACTTTTTAAAAAGTCAAGATTTGCCAACACACACACTCAAAAGCTTAGGTATAAATGACACATAACACAGTATGTGTCATGCACAAGAAATAAAAACTCTTCCAGAAAGATTTTAGAAAAAAATGCAGTTTCTTTAGCAATCTGCATATCTCCATGTTGTAATATACTAGCAATATTCAATATTAAACCCCAAATATTTCTCTTTAGATACTATGGCACAGATCAACAGTTGTAAAAGTTTCAGACACCATAAAGTATTTAATGAAAATATTCCTTGAACCTTTAATGCATTTCCCTTATCTAGACATTAAATTCTTTCCATTTCCAAAATCAAGCATTCAAATATATCTTAGAATAAGATTCTAGAAAAGTATTGATCTTCAAAGAGCAAAAAATAAAACAGCTGTTTCAACAAGAGTATATAATTAGTTTAGTGATGTATGGTCTTCTCAGTAACAGAAAGGGGCTTCCACGTATCTCATCTCCCTCATCTTCACAAGCCCATTTTCCTGAATATCTCATTAATATTATTAAAAGGGAATAGAAAGAAATAACATGCCCTACTTCTCAGGAATGTTAAAGTACTGACATCCGCCATTTTCTCAGCAAAGGAGGAAGACATGTTGGAACAAAAACACAAAAGAGAGCAGCCATTTCTATTGGTACATCCCAGGAGTTACCAGCTATCCCCCTGTATTTCAGAAAATGATCACAGAATTTAGTTTTTTTTTTTTGGGGGGGGGGGATGAAGCAGCCAAAAGAAAAGAAGCTCTCAATATCTTTTATACATGTAGTTTAGCATAATACTAGGTAACATATAAACACTTCCTTTAACGCAGAACAAAGTAAACTGATCCTTTAAGAGAAAAGTAGTAAATATTCCACCTGCCTAAAGCTATAGTTCTTACCTTATATGAGGGATGCCAACTCCCCCTTGCAGAATCTTGTATAGTTTGCTTTCATATAACAGCTGGGGATGCCTGGCCTTCTGTGATTCTAACTTCACAGCTACTTCCTACAGTGGAAAAGGAGACATGGGGGTCAACAGTCCTACTAATCAGGAGGACTACATCTCACTGTTTCACAAAAACTGAGAATAGGGGAAATGATTTGTATCATTCCCAGGATTAGCAATCTCTGCAAATATATTCTACACAATACTTGTACAGAAATCCATTCTCAAAAAGAACGATATTGGGCACCTAAAGTTACTCTGGAATATGTTAAAATCGTGTCCTATTTTGGGGGGGGGGGGCAGGGGGGGACGACCAGATCAGGATGACAGTATGAAAAAAACAAGCGCAATCTTTCTACAAGTGTTTTTTTTTACTAGTTCCCAGAAAATAACCAGAGCGCCTATGCGTTCATACATCAACTACCCTACTCAAAACGTGGGCATTTTGTGTGAAAGGGGGCACTTCCCAATCCTTTGAATTAAAACACACTGCAATCCCACAATCTTAGTTTGCTTGTTTTTTTTAAAACCCCAGTCTGCCTACATAATTTTAAATTCCTATTTGGCAGACAAGCATCCAGCATTTTGCTTTAAACGTTACCAAAATGCCCCGAAATTAAAGCAGGGCGAACGAAAAGCCCAACGGTAGGTTCTCCAAAAACCGAGTTACAGAGAGGAAGACGGCCAAGAAAGACCTCAAAATAAAAAAGTGCAACCTGGGACAACGTCCACTTCGAGAGAAACGGCTTCCTCCCACCCCGCCACTCTTCCCACGCAACGGACACCCAGGGCCGGATCCGGAGCCCGGCACGTGAACCCCGCCTGACTGAAGGCGACCTCTACCCACTGGCGAGGCATAGGAGGACATCGAAGAAAAGAAGGCAAAAAGGAAAGGCCCGGGCACCGGTCGGCCCTTACCTCCCCGTTGGTGATATTGATGGCCAAGTATATGTCCCCGAAGGAGCCCGAACCAATCTTCCGCACCAGCTTGTATTTGTTCCCGACAATGAACTCGGCCTTGGAGCCGCTGCTGCTCGCCATGGCGACGGAGGGGATGGGGGGATAGGGGTTATTTCCCACGCTTTCGAGAGCCCGCGAGTATTTCCACGGGGAGCTCCTGCTCGACCACAGCTAGGGACGGGACAGGGGAAGACTGAAGAAGGAGAAGGGGCTTCGGTCTCGGCGGCTTGGATCGCGTTAGGCCTCTCTGGAGGGTGGACGTCCCACGCACTTTCCCGGCTGACAGCGCGCTTTTCCCCTTCTGAGGAACAGAAGGGGGTCTCGGAGGGGAGGGGAGGGAGGGAACGAGGGGGAAAAAAAGCCCAAGCGAGTCCGTCCGTCCGCCGCCACTAACTGGCGCTTCACTCGGCCGCCGCCATCTTGTCTGTCTGTCGCTCTCTCGCTCGCTCGTTTCCTCTCTCGCTGCCGATATCCAGGACACAAAATGCCTCCAGCCCGCGACCGACGCTTCTTCACCGCGCTGAGTACTCTGGGAAACTGGAAGGAACACCAGCCTTGCGCATGCGTCTCCCAAAGGGAGGAAAAGAGGACAAGCAGGAAGTATGTGTGATCTTAACGCCTTGGCAGGGCGAGGCCGGTTCAAAACGTGCGCATGCGCAAAAAGGGCGGCGGGCTTGTTCTTTGAAGCGGAGAAACCCCGCCCTCCGTTACAGGGGGGGGGAATTAGAATTACGCAGTTGCCATCGTTCCACACATGCAAAAAAGGTTTGTTACTGTACCTTTCAAGTACAAAAAAAAAAAAAAAAAGGGCTGGTGACGCGCATGCGCTTTCTGAAGCAAAGGTGCTTTAGGAACATGTCGTGAGAATCGTGTAACTAGTATTCTGGTAAACTAGATTAAGCTCACTTGTACCTATTTCTATCAGTTATATTGTTTGTGTATGTATATGTACGTCCATACACACACATATATGCATACACGTAGACATAGAGACATATACATATACTGCCCTCATAAGTTCATCAACACTTTTTCTCTGATAAAAAGGTAGGCAAAACCAAACCCAGAAATTGGAGAACTATGCTATTTCATACAGAGAGGAAAGAAACTTAGCATGAATCTTGTGTATTAAATCAACAAAAAATAATCACTGTTCCTTCCCTGAGGTACATGATGTGATCATTGTTTTCTCTCCAAAATGAGAGGATAAATGAATAATAAAATGAAAGCTCTTCAAAAATTTTCAAAAGTAAAGGGATATTTATAGTGTTGTTTGGATACATCCCTTATGATTCCTGGAACAATGCAACCATTATTTATACATGTATATATAATTATCCCTAAGATTTTATGTGGCTAACAATAAAATAAAACCACAAACAATAAAACATTAAAAATGGACAGGATAAAACATACAAGTAGTCTTCAACTTAAGATAGCAATTGAGCCCCAAATTTCTGTTGCTAAGTGAAACATTTGTTAAATGAATAGTGCCCCATTTTATGACCTTCCTTGCCACAGTTGTTAAATGAATTGCTGCAGTTATTAAGTTAGTGACACAGTTGTTAAGTGAATCTGACTTCCCCATTGACTTTGCTTGTCAGAAGGTCACAAGTGATCACATGACATCAGGAAACTACAATCATGAGTGAGTTGCCAAATATCTGAATTTTGATCATGGGACCATGGGGATGCTGAAATGGTCGTAAATATGAAAAATAGTCATAAGTCACTTTTTCCAGTGCCTCTGAAAGTTTGAACGGTTATTAAATGAACTGTTGCAAGTCAAGGACTGCCTGTAGGTAGTCTCTGAAGAAAAATAGTCCCTGGGTCAGCCGCTCCCAATTAAATTGTACTTTTGGCCTAAAGGCCTGTTGGAAAAACATTTTTATCTTTTTTTTCCCCAGAAAAGAAGACCTCATGCTAACCTGGAATGGAACAAAGTGTTCCAAAATAAAGGGGCTGCTCTGAAGGAGGCCTAATTCTTTTCCTCATGACAGGAGAGGATTTTTAGCCTGCATAGAGTGGAAAGATAGATTACGTTTCCAAGGTTGCCGTTCTGGGTAAAGATTGTGTTAAGACTTTTGTGTCACTGCATATCAGGGAAGATACGCGTCTGTTGTTCAGAGATGTTTGCATAGTTGTTGCGCTTATATTTCTGAAAAAGTTAACATTCTGGCTAGGGGGCGCTCAAACAGCAAAGCACCAACACAAAGTCAGATGAACCAATCGGCATTCAGGATACGTACCTCCGCACAACGCATACTGGTACTTGAGATTTGGGGGTTGTACACATCACCTCATCTGCAACTATTTGCAACCTATGTTAACCTATCACCCCTTCACAACATAAGTATGTGGGTATGTCACCCTATGCGTAGGTCACACAGTTGTGGACAAGTTTAAACTTCAGGTATACTAGAAGCTAGGTCAGGTGAGGAAGATGTGAGAAAAAGCCACATCACTGTGAGTTTGCTGTAACTGGGACTGGAAATGAGTCTGTGACAAAGCCATGGATTGTTTAACTATAGAATGAGCCACGCATGGCTGGGCTTAGATAACATACACCACAATTTGCAGTCATAATAGCTGGTTTATGCCACCCAGAATCCTTTGGGAGAGGGTAGGTTATAAGTACTGTAACATAAATACCCATGACCAATCCAAGAAGACTTTATTATGCATTTAGCATGCCGCAAGCAAGGCATGCTATACTGAGAATTATTGAGGAAAGAATGCTGAGAATTACTGAGGAAAGAATGCAAAGAATTACTGAGGAAAGAATGCAAAGAAGAGCAACAAGCAAAATCCTATGAGGAATAATTTAAAAGCCTGAATAAATTTAGCTTAAGAAAGAGAAGGCTAAGGAGAGACATGATAGTGGTTTTCCAGTACTTTAGGGCTACAGTGCTTATGGGTAGGACAAGAAGTAATAGGTACAAGAATTAACGAGAGAGATTCAAAATGAGGAGGAATTTTCTGCTTCCTAGATTTGCAGGTGCTCCATTACTGGAGGTTTTTAAACAAAGGTTTAAATTGATTGTCCTACCAATCCCATGATTCTAAAGAAATTCAACATGTATGCGTCCCTTGTCACATGCTTTAACCAAGCTTTAATTTATAACAAGCTTTAACCAAGTTTCATAACTTAACATATTGTCTCAATCCAGTTTGGCTGCCATTTGTCCTTTCCAGAACCTGGGATTTCTGACCTCTGGAATTCAGCTGTATAGGAGTAATATACTCCGCAGTGTACTCAGCAAAACTGCACTACTACTCAGCAAAAGATTTTCAAACCAGTTCTACAGAGTAAAGCTAAGCAACAACAAAGTTAAAGATATCTTAATTTTAATGCATTTATTAAGTCATTTAGTATTTCTCAGACACTATACTTCAAATTGAACGTATTTTATTATTTTACATTTATTTTCTTTCTTCATTTATTTTCAGAGCTTATTGAGCTGAACATATCAATGTATATTTAATTTTTTTTCTTAAGTTATCCCATGTTGTCAATATGCATACATGGAAAATGGCTGAAACACATTTTGTGTTTTGTTCCACTTTGTTTTGTTTTGTTTTTCAATAAAACAAAATCTTATATTCTAGATCAGTGGTTCTCAACCTTCCTAATGCCACGACCCTTTAATACAGTTCCTTATGTTGTGGTGACCCACACTGGATGCCTTTCTCCAAAGCGGCACAGTCTTCAGTAGTTCCCCCTCCTCTCCCTCACAGCACATACATACATTGGTCGCGGCTCCCTTTTCTCGGCGCTGCTGCCCCCTGGTCTGTCTCCATGGTGGGGAGGGAGGCAAGGAGGCAGGCAAAGGGGCGGCGGACTTGGCTGTTTCCTGAGGAGTTCCCGTTGCTGCTTCTGCTGCCAGCGCCGTGGTGCCTTCACCTCCTCCTCCTGCCGCCTCCTCCTCTTCAGTTTACTTTCAATTGTGTTGCGCCAGCCCGCGGCCCCTTATATTGAGCCCATATTGATAGAAGAGCGGTGTCTCGGTTCATAAGACCATCGAAAATATGTGTTTTCCGATGGTCTTAGGTGACCCCTGTGAAAGGGTTGTTCGACCCCCAAAGGGGTCCCGACCCACAGGTTGAGAACCACTGACCTATAAGGTCCCTTCCAACTCTGTTAATCTGTTAAAAAACCAGAGAGTCTAGTTGCCTGTTGAAAAAGCACCTTTGGGATATCTCCTATTTCTTTTTCTAAGCTTAGAAAAAAAGGGTCCACAACTGAGAAGTTTAACACCAAATTTCTCCTTTGGTGTTTCTCCCAGCTACTGTCAAAAGACTCTCAAATATGGCAGAGTGGGTTCCTAGTTTTATCCAAGTCAGTTGTCTAGGTTCAAGCCAATAGCATAAAAAGTTTTGCAACATATAAATAAGAGCAGGGAGTGTGTTAGGAAAGACTCCCTTCTCCTTATTTATAGAAAGAAACCCTCCACTCCCCACCCCCATTTTCAGGGATTCTTGGGTTTAACATTCTTACTAGGGTATAGCTAGAATAATATTATTATTTGGAATGAATCAGTGGTTTGAAAAACTCATCCCTGAACCCAGCTTCAAATAGCTACTATGTTTAACATTCAGGAAACCCATTAAAAAGCATGTCAAAAAAGCCATAAATTTGAGAATGTCTTTTGTACATGACATATATTTCTCACCAGTTTATTATAAGCAATTTCCACTAATTTAAAATAACAATTATAAAGAAATAATGAGGCATTTTTTTGTTATCCCAAATGAGACCTTTATTTCTTTTGGAAAAAAATATAGCTGAGGGCTTACTACACTCATTTCGACAAGATCTTTCTAGCTCAAACCACATCTTTCCTTCTGCACATTATCTTCAGTTGAATACTGGTTATTCTAGTTTATCATTAAAATCTTTCTCTCCATCTCTGGGAGCTCAAACAGTAGTTATTCCTCCAACCTTATCTCCAACTATTCTGTAAAATAGTTAATGAAAGAAGAGGCAGACCCAAAATTACTTACTGACTTTTCTTGGATTTGAGAACTCGGCCCTGTCAATTCTACTGCAGCACCCAAACCACATTGTTGATTATCATTGAAGAATCCTCCCTGGCAAGGGTGGGTTCTACTTACCTTTACTACTGGTTCTGTTCATGCACGCGCTTTGCAAAACGTACGCTCCATGCATGCACATTTACTACACAACTAGAAAACCCCCCGAAACAAGCGCTCTGTGCATGCGCAGAGCAGAAAAATGTAAGTATGGATGCGCGGGTGGGCCCACCTCCCACCTGCGGAGAACCAGTTTGGTGACGTCAAAACGTCACCGCTACCGGATCGTTCACACCGGGCCAAACTGGGAGCAACCCACCACTGCCCCCTGGTCCTCTTTAGATACCTTGGTCAGAAGGTCTTTCTATAATCAGTGAATCATTTATTGATCTCTTCTTAGTATTCTTTGGCTTTCTCAGTTATTGGACATGTATTAGTATTGCTTCATATTTCTTAGCCTATTTTAATGCCAGCTAGAACATTTGGGATTTCCCTTTCTATATAAGGTTCAAATCTGCATTGGGTGACCCTAAGCAGTATTTAGCTAGAATGCAAAATATATTCATAAAATCAAAAACTAAAATTAAACTGGACACCTTTTTCTCCCCAAAAGTTTTGCTTCCTGAAAAACGTTTGGTGATTATGATAGGCCCCTTCAAACTGAAAACAAGTATAATTTCAGAATGATTATAAGACATAGGAATCTTGAGAAATATGAAGTTAAGTTTTAATGACCATAATGTAATTGATTGCAGAATGTTTTTGACACACAGCATGAGTTCAACAGGATCAAAAAAAACAGGACCAAAAACAGGACTGCTGATTTGCATTTGCACTCAGAATCCAATGCATCTCGCTGCAGTGTCCAACAATAGTCAGCTAGTATGGATGGATTCCAGTGGTCCTGATACCATTTTCCATTGTGGCAATGTCCTAGGGAAATCTTTCACCACATTCATCATTAACTGCTCCTAAATTTTCAGGAAAGAAGTCCAAGTGTGAATGAAGAAAATGAATCCTTGCATGTTGCACTTCATGGTCTTGTATGCTGTAAGAAGATTGTTAACCAGCCGAATGTAGTTTGGTAAGGATTCAATCAAAATAGACCTGGAAGAGACCTTGGAATTCTTCTAGTCCAACCCTCTGCTCAAGCAGGAGACCCTATACTATTTCAGACAAGTGATGGTCCAGTCACCTCCAATACCCACAACTTCTGAAGGCAAAGCTGTTCCACTGGTTTATTGTCCTCAATGTTAGGAAGTTTCTCCTTAATTCCAGGTTGCTTCTCTCCTTGATTAGGTTTCATCCTTTATGTCTTGTCCTGCCCTCTGGTGTTTTGGAAAATAAGCTGACCCCCCTCTCCTCCGGTGCTCTGAGATTGCCAAGAAAATTCTCAACAACATCCTTGAATGCTTTTCATTCCAGGAGACTTTTTTTTTTATTGAAAAGTTTTATAAAATTTCATAACAAAACCCCAACCCCCCAACCCTCCTCC
>JANHFM010007870.1:31364-42575 GCA_032468115.1 Grayia smithii | reverse complement strand
TGTTTTCTGTCTGCCCCACAGCTCACAAGAAGCCATCTCCACTTCCTGTTATTTGCACTCCTGCCATCCAACCTGCAAGGCTAAAGGCAGTGCCCGAAACCTTGGGAAGAAGCGGAGGCCCTGCAGCCTAGACTAGCTCTCCCAAGTGCCGAGCAGGGCTTCCAGGAACAATAACAGAAGAGCCAGGGTTGCAGGAGCAAAGAGATGGGCGGTCCCCCCTTCTCTCACCCCACTTAGGCGACCCCGTGAAAGGGTTGTTTGATCCCCAGAGGGGTCCTAACCCACAAGTTGAGAAACACTGCACTAGACCAAACTGTCCATACAAGTGTAAGCCACATGTCTGCATTTGTTTTGCTTTAATCTGATACAGTATTCGCAATAAGCAACCGTTATCTACAAAAAAAATTGATATCTTATCAATTGCATTGTTTGGTTCTTTTTTCAATTGCATTGCTAGGTTCTTCCATTTGTCCAACTTTTGCGTTCCAATCACTCACTAGTATTACTATTTTTTTTGATGTTGCATTTAGCACCTTTTGCAATTTCTCAGAAAAGCCCTCAGTATCTTCCTTTATTGTGCTATAGGCAGTGCATAGCAATAGCACTTAGCATTTAGACTTATGTACTGCTTCCTGGTGCTTTACAGCCCTCTCTAAGCCATTTACAAAGTCAACATATTGCCCCCAATAATCTGGATCCTCATTTCACTGACCTTGGAAGGATAGAAGGCTGAGTCAACTTTGAGCCGGTCAGGATCAAACTGCTGGCAGTCGGCAAAATTAGCCTGCAATACTGCATTCTAACCACTGCACTGCAAATGGCTCTTGTATACACTTGTATAACATCAATATTACTGAATATATCCTAAGTTTAATAGATAGATTATTTTGATAATGATACATCATTATCAAAAGAATCACCATTATCATCATCTTCCATTTGGTTAAGATTCATTCTTTGTTCATTCTGACTATCAATGCCACTTTATTTCTTTATTTGAAAAAAGTATCCTGAATGGTATACCATGAAATGAACTGAGCTAATGTCATCCAGTTCCGTCGAGTCCAGTTTAGTTAGGTTTCTTCTTTCTAAATCATCCAATTTTGTGCAAGTCATGTCTGCTGTGAAAATTTCCCATTCTTCTTGGTTTGTATACTTTAAAGTCCTTGTTTGGAATATAACAAGGAATCTAACACACTCCTAGCTGGTGTATCAGTTGCAAGTATCCTTGGGCTAGGCTAGAATGAGCTATAATAGTGACTCACATCTTCGTGATCTTGGAACTTGACATGGTCTTCAACAGGGGTGTCAAATTGACGCTGTGTGTTTGACACCCATAGTCTACAAGGTGCTGACTTTGTAGAAAGTGGGTAGTTTCTCTGCTCACTGGAATGAGAAGACTCAACAATGTGACACCATGTTACAGAAGCTGCACAAGTTGATGGTTTCTTGCCAAGCTGAATTCAAAGTCATAATTATTATCTAGGAAACATTATATAGCTCACTGAGATACCTACAGAGCCATTAGTTCTACAAGATTCAGCTTGTCCCATGTATTATGAATAAAAAAAATAGAGTGTCCTTCCCATGACATATAAAATGTCCCTAACCTTCTGATTATATTTTTTAAAATTACTCTTAATACCTGGGCATTTTGTTGTTGGGCATTTGTTCTGAAATTTATGTTATTTTGTTGTGAAATTATAAATAGACTTGAGTCTTAAAAAATATGTGATATATATAAAACCATTTATAACTCAATAAAATTATAGTAAAATTAAATAACCTATTAATCAAAATCTCACTATCTCATAAACAGAAAAATGGCATTGGAAACATGTTTGCTAGGCAGCCGTATTAATTCAATCCACTGAAAATCATGTCTGGCTGTAATCTTTAGCATTCATCTTCTCACATTCAATCTGCGTTTCTTTCTTAGTTGCTGTGGAATATTGGGAAAGTGTTGTTTCATATCATTTCTTGTAATGCTAAACTTGAACATCAATGGACTGTAGCCAAAGCAAGCCATTAAGCAACAATAGGGAAACATTGGCACAATTAGTTCATAGAAAATGCAAGAGACAAAATCAAAAATAGTAGGTGAGGTTAGGGAATATTCCATTACATGGAATATTTAGGACTAAGTGGTGTAGAAAGTTAGCACCTTCCTTAATGACCCACAGCAGATGTCAGCATTCAGAGATAAAGAAATAGATAGCTCTATTCATAAACAAATACCCTCACTCAAGATCCAAATCAGGACAAAGCCATTAAGCCATAATAGGAATAGCCCAACACCCTTTCAGAACACAAGCCTCTTCATTGCATCATCTCAGTTGCACCACTCTGCCAGCAAACATCAACCAAACCTAGGAGCTCAGACAAACTCCTGGGATTTATACTTTGCCTATAGAGCCAGCTATAATCCCTACATGGCTCCATGGGAGTCTGACAACAGCCAATATAATATATGTTCTTGGACAGGAACAGGAAGCTCAAGTGCAAAACCCAAGAGAAGGTATAAAAGCCCCCCACTTTCAACTCCATGTGGCCAGCTGCACCAGAACCATCATCACTAAATGGACCCTCTTTCCAATCAGCCTCCAGCCTCCATTTTGTCTCCAGTGCCTTTCTTCAGTCCCAGCTTGGAACTGAACCAGATGGATATTTCTTCCTGTGGTGGTAAACAAAAATGGAAAACCAACCCAGAGACTGCATACTTTGCATCAATGTCTCCTGGTTGATAGCTAAGATATCGATGCCTGATTATTACTCTGAATAGGCCTATTTTTACTAGAAGTTGCATAATAAACTGCAACAGTTTATCATGGATCTTTCCAACATCTATACAATGGAATGCTTGAGAAATATGGAATCCAAGGATATATGTCAAAATCTTCAGATGCAAATCAGAAAATTATTTGCAAATGCAAAACCATTTAGTCGTGTAGATTTGAGGGGAGGGGAAAAAAACAAAATAAAACAACAGGGCACATTTGAAAAAATGCTACTATGAAATCCTTAAATGCAGAAGAGCAATTCTTAGACCATAGAACATTGACAACTTCATTGAGAGGCTAAATTTAAATGTACTTGGCTGGCATTTACTTGGTAGTTAAAAGGCATTCGGTGATTAAGCCAATGGCAGGGAAAAATTTGCATTCCCAATTATGTCCATCTCAAGTGATATGAAATGGGTCCTTAAAGGCAGTAAAAGATGGTCACTGTCATCAGCAAGAAAACTAAGAGTGAGTGGTGAGGGGAGAAGCTGACTGAAAATATTGCACAGAAGGAATGACTTCAGTGGCTCTAGAATGGCGCCTCCTGTTGCTTCGTGTCATCATTGCCCTTTCTGCTGCAGCTCCTAGCATCTATTATTATTATTGCTATACTTCCTCAGAAATTGTCAAATTATACTGAATCACTCTCTATTGCTATCTACAGCTGTAAAATTAGACGGCTTTGAACTCATCTCTGCTAATGAGCCATTGTCTATGCAAAAGGGTGTTACCAATCTTATGGCAATTTCTAGTTCTTTGACAGCTGGAGAGGGGCGAGGAGGCTAAAGGTCAGGTTGGAAACTTCTATGTAATTAGTGATTTCCCCCTTACTGGAAATTTTTTGCAAAGGAACATGTTCAATTTTATGTTCTATCAATCACCACTGACGATTATTGAAAGAAATGAGTTGATCCTCCCTCCCTCCCTTCCCTCCCTCCCATATACTTTGAGCTGCTTTCCATTTGATTTTCTAAAATAATGAATGTTTATGAGGAGTGCTGGGACTTAGAAGCATTTTTTGGGGTGGGGGAGAAAAAGGTTATGCTAGAGATTAACACTTTGCTTTGCAATAGGTCAGATCCTATTTTACTTTTGTCTCAATTAAAATAATAATGACATAAGAAAAAGGGAAGCCCAGATGCCAGGTAAGAAGTAGCTGCAGACACACTGGTACTTTGCAATATCACCTGGCTTAACTGTGAGGCGACTAGTCCACTTACAACTTGTAATAAATTTTATCACCAGCAGAAGTCCAAGGAATTCAACCTGAAACATAAACAACTTATGATATAATTACATGTCACTAAATTTACCTGAAAGCAATGCACTCCTGAATTTAAAATGATCCACACCTAAAGAGAATAGAATACACACCCACACACACACTGTCAGAGTTTGTTGCAGTACACACAGGCAGGATTCAAAAACGTATTTATATACATAACAACACATAAGGCATACAATACCCTTGTATGTAGAGAAGAGTACAAACAAGTACAAACACAGCACAAAATGGAAGCATAAAATGGAGGAGGCAAAATGGAGGAGAGAGAAGCTAGTGTCCTCAAGCTTATATACAGAACAGTTAAGCCACACCCAGGCTCCAAACTGTCTCTTATGGTCCCATACAACAAATACTATGTTTCAGTTACCAAACAGCCCTCATTGGTTGACCTGTTGCTATGCCCTATTCCAGTTCATGAATATACTATGACAATCCTTCTGAGGTCAGTAAAATGAGGACCCAGATTATTGGGGAGGGGGGCAATATGCTGACATTGTAAACCGCTTAGAGAGGGCTGTAAAGCACTTTGGAGCAGTACGTAAGTGTAAGTGCTATTGCTATTTCTTTATTTTGCCATTCAATCCAACTTTCACTCTCCGGTTTTGATGACCTGAAGGGGGGGGTCCACCTTCCCTGAAGAGATGGAGAACTGAGTGCAAATCATGGGCCAATGATGTTGAGGATGGGGCTTGGATGGGGAGAAGAAAGCCTCTCTGAATCTCTGCCTTCTTTCAGCCTCTCCTACTCTCAGAAAAAGGAGAGGATCATCCTCTCCCAGCTCAGCAGGAGGAATATCTTCTCTGTATAGCTGGAAGTTAGAGGAGTTTTAGCTCTTACTAAAGATGGGTAGCTATCATCAGACCTGAATCTGCAGGGATAGTAGTAGATCTCCTAGCTCCAAGATGGTGAGCCTATGGCACATGTGCCAGAGCTGGCACACAGAGCCCTCTCTGTGGGCATGAGCGCCATCGGCAGCTGCCCTTCTGGTTTCTGGCATGCCAGCCAGCTGGTCTTCGTACCACCCAGTTGGTCTTCATGGGCACCAGAGAGCCGGAAAACGGCCGGAAAACAGCTTGAAAACAGACCAATTTCTGGGCTGTTTTCAGGCAGTTTTGGGGCTGTTTTCAGGCTGTTTTTGAGCTGTTTTTGAGTTGTTTTTCAGGCTGTTTTTGAGTTGTTTTTCAGGCTGTTTTCAGGCCAAAAATGGCCCCCCAAAAGCCTGAAAATGGCCTGCAAAATGACCTGAAAATGGCCCAAAAATGACCTGAAAACAGCCTGAAAAACAGCCAAAAATGGCAAAAAAAATAGCAATAGCACTAGCAATAGCACTTATATACCGCTTCATAGTGCTTTCACAGCCCTCTCTAAGCGGTTTACAGAGTTAGCCTGTTGCCCCCCCAACAATCTGGGTCCTCATTTTACCCACCTCGGAAGGATGGAAGGCTGAGTCAACCTTGAGCCGGTGAGATTCGATCTGCTGAACTGCACTTTAACCACTGCGCCACCTCTGCTCAGATAGGAATATTTGTACATGTAATCCTCAACTTATAACAATTCATTTAGTGACCATTCAAAGTTATACCACCACTGAAAAAAGTGGCTTATGACTTTCACTTTTCACATTTATGACCCTTGCAGCATCCCCACAGTCACATGATCAAAATTTGGATGCTTGGCAATTGACTCATATTTATGACGGTTGCAGTGGCTCCGGGTCATGAGATCCCCTTTAATGACTTTCTGACAAGCAAAGTGAATGGGAAAGCCATATTCCCTTAACAACGGTGTGACTAACTTAACAACTGCAGTGACTCAACTACTGACAAGAAAGGTCATAAAACGGGGCAAAATTCACTTAACAAATGTTCCGCTTAGCAAGAGAAATTTTAGGCTGAATTGTGGTCAGAAGTCAAGGACTACCTATAATGATATTTTGTAAAGACGTGTTGATTAAGCATCCTGTAGCTATTATTTATGAGGATTGGAGTCTTTATGGAATTTCATCAGGAACAAATCCAGCCAAAACAGGATTTTCATCCTCTTTTCCATCTCCTGTTTTCATAGCCATATTGAGCTTGTGCCAAAACAATGGAATTTCCTGCTCATCTTCCGGCCATTTGAGATAAGTTTTTGTCTTTAGTAATTTCCTCATTCTGTGATAGGGGGAAAGGTATTCAGTAGGAATGTCTTCCAGGAAGATAAGAACCAGGACATCCTTATGGTCATCAAAGATGCGAAAGCTTGCTACTTGTATCTCCTTGGAGCACCACTCGCTCTCCAGATAGTGGCGACTTATTATACAAATTGTCTTCCTGCTTGCATAGATATTATCTACAATGTTTTCAAGGATGGCCCGTCCTGGCTCAAAGTCCCGGTGATGCAAACAAATTTTCCAGCTATATTGGTTTTCCAGCACTGGAAGTAGGTCATCCTCTACCCATTTTTCATCTTGGGTGTTGTAGGAAAGAAATGCATCATAATTGTATCCAGTACCTTGACCCTTCCTTTTTTGTTTCTTGTCAATATAATAAGCAAGCAGTAGATGATACATATAGATTATGTGCAATTTCCATTGATAAAAGAAACAGGCAAGCATAAGTGAAAGAACTGCTGTTGTGTTTGCAATAAACAGAATAAATTCATAATCAATAAAGCAAGATATGTTAAAAGTCCATAGAGGGTATCTCTTATGTGCTTTAGGGGAAGTGCAAGTGTACTGATAGAAATGAAGCACCTGAGTTTTAGGATTCTGCAGTGACCACTGGATAAACATTTGGTTGCTACATGTACAGCTGAAATAGTTTTGCCTGAGATCTAGGAAAAGAAGGGAAGGTAAAGTGCTTAATTGTTCTTCAGTAATAACACCTATTTCATTTCCAGTTGCTCTGAAGAGAGTCAGTCTTGAAAGGTTGGCATTGAGAAAAAAATTGAGAGAATTCAGCCTATTACGTTTCAGGTGCAATTCTTTCAGGTTTGATATGGGGTGGAATAAAGTATTGCTTAATGAACTAAGTTCATTGTTGCTCAAATCAAGCTCTTGAAGAGTAGGAGTAAAAGTGAATGTCTCTGGCTCTAAAGAAGAGATGGCTAAATTGCCTGCGTGGAGCTGCACAATGGACTCCAAACCGTCTAAAAAATTCACTGGAAAATACCTAAGTCCATTGCCACCCTGGCTGTTTATCTTTAGTTTCTTTAAAGACCTCAGAAGTTTAAAGGGTGGATTGGCAAGCATTTCTGAAGATTCATAGCTGATATAATTATTAAAAAGATCAAGGTCTGCTAAAGAGCTTGCCCCTTGAAAAAAGTCTTCCCGAAAAGTTTTTTTACCAATCCTGTTAGATCCAAGAATAAGAATCTGTAGGTTGCTCAGACCTTCAAAGGTTCCTGGTACTATTGTGTCAATCCTATTGTCTGCCAGATTAAGAAACCGAAGAGAAGAAAGATTCCTAAAAACGCCCTTCTCTATGGTTTCCAAGTAATTTTGCCTGAGCACCAACACTTCCAGTTTATTTAGGCTTCCTGAGAAAGGTTGTGTGATTGTTCTTAAAAAATTTTGCCCTAGATTTAGTTCTTGCAAATTGTTTAGATGATCGAAGTTATATGAAGAGTCAAAAGTAATCTGGTTTCCAGTGATGTAGAAGGCCTTTAAATTATTTAAATATCTGAAGTCATCAGAAGTAATTTTATTGATATTATTGAAGCTAAGATCTAGGCTTTCTAATACTGATACGTTAGGAGTAATAATTGGAACAAGAGTGGATATGTTGTTTGTCCAAGAAATGGAATGCAACAAATTCAGTGATTGAAATGATGCCATTGGTAGCCTTTTCAACTGATTAAATGACATGTTCAAAAACTTTAAATGTGTGCAATTTTCAAAAGCCCCCTCCTTAATGCTTGTGAAATTATTGCCTTGAAAGTTAAGACTTTGCACTTGCTGGTGCCATTGGCATACCTTTTCTATAAGATTATCTGATTCTGTTATATTTAACTGGTTTAGGTGGATAATCTTTAACTGAGAACAATTCAGCATTTGGATCACTTTTGAGATTTCAGATGGTTTCATTGCTATCCCTCCTAAATATAATGCCTTTAAGCCTTCCAGAAAGCAAGAATCTTCTATTTCCCATAAAATAAAGTCATTGGCAATGACAAAAGATAAATCAAGTGAAAAAAGTCTTTGTAGAACTGGAGTTGTAATATTAATGAAGGAAATTGGATTATGGGATACATCTAGCTCAAGCAATGGAGGTGCAGTAATAATTTCTTTGGTTGATAAGTTCTGCAAGCCATTGTCTTTGATGTGCAACTCTCTTAAAGATCCCATATTAAATACAGCATGCATAGCACTCAGGGTATACAGTTTGTTTGAAGATAAATCAATTACCTTTAAATTCGTCAAGTTGGCAAAGGCAGAAGGGTTGATCCTGTATATTTTATTGCTGGCAAGTAGTAAGGTGGTAAGATTCATGAGTCCATCAAACATAGAACTGGAGAGAAGTTGAAGCTGATTTGCACTAAGATTCAAAAATTCCAAGTGGCTTGTATGAATGAAAGCACCATCTTCAATTTTACTTATGTTATTCTGGGAAATGTTGAGAGCTTGCAAATGGATGAAGTTCTTGAAGTCATTCTTCTCCAGACTTGGGATACTGTTCTGAGATAAATCCAAAAACGCAAGTTTAGTTGGTAGATAGGTTGGGACTTTTAACAATTTCTGATTGTAGCATAGAACTTTTGTTTTGTTCCCAAAGGTGTTATGGACCTCACACTTCTTAAATGTGTAAGAAGTTACTGTTTGAACTTGATTAAACACAAAAAGCCACATTGATAGAACTGTCTGAAAAAACATCCTCTAGACAGTCTTTACAGCTCTGTGAGTTTGAGAGTATGAAATGGTTGTTACGGGTGTGAAAAATTTGTAGGTTGATTGTGTAACAAGAGGAATGTCCTGGATGAGGAACATCACAAATAAAATGTGAACTTCTTTTTTTTGAGTATGACTCTTTCTTATTTTGCCTTCCTTGTGTTTATTAGAGAAAAAGGAAGCAAAACTGGTGGATATGAATTTGCAATTTAATTTTTATATGTTCTGGGTTTGGTTTAGCAAGTATGTAATTAGAGTGGTCTTAATTGGAAATTCAATGTAACTATCTGTAAAATAACTTATGCCTTCTTTCTTTTCCTTTCTTTCTTTCTTTCTTTCTTTCTTTCTTTCTTTCTTTCTTTCTTTCTTTCTTTTTCTTTTATTTTCATTATTTGATAATACAAATACTATTATTTTTTGTCCAAATAGTTAATTAACTTTTTTGAGGAAATACAGGATGATTCCTTGTTGAAAGATAACAAGTATTAGGCTGCTTCTTAATATGTTTTTCCTGAATTTCAGAGAGATGGCCAGCTTGTGACCTACCATGATTAGGTGAAATGATTGAGAGAGTGCTGCTTGGAGGAGGAAGTCCTGAAAAAGGATTAAATTGAACAATCTCAGCTGGATTTCAAGATAAATTAGAGGGTTGAGATTGCCTTAACTGTCCTAAGAATTGACGGAGGCAATATGACACTATTGGTTCTTGATCTCTCTGTGACTTTTGATACTCTTGAGCAGAATACTGTTCTGGAACAACACAGAGATTCAGAAATAGAGCTACAATTTTGCAGGAGTTCCATTCTTATCTGTCTGGTAGAATTCCAATGATGTTACTGGGATACATTTTTTTTTGAAAATGGAAACAATTATTCTATGCCTAAAGGTTTCATCATCCACATGAAATCACTGAGAGGGATCAGGAGATTTGGGAACTGGAAGCTTTTAGTATGCTAATGAAACCCAGATCTATTTTTCTGTGCAGAAATGTGGTTCCCTGAATATTTGCCTGCAGCCAGTGATGGACTGGATGGAGATCATAAATAAAAATTGAACCAAATAAGATGAAGGTGCTTGTTAAGGCCAGCATGGTATTCAGCAGGTTCTGACCAGTTCTGGAGAACCAGTAGCGGAAATTTTGAGTAGTTTGGAGAACCAGTAAATACCACCTCTGACTGGGCCCGCCCCCATCTGTTCTTTGCTTCCCAAGTCCCAGCTGATTGGGAGGAAATGGGGATTTTGCAATATCCTTCCCCTGCCACGCCAACCAAGCCATGCCCACCAAGCCACGCCCACAGAACTGGTAGTAAAAAAAAATTGAATCCCACCACTGGTTTGGGGACAACTAGAGGATGGTTATACACCCACACTCAGCAGATTTTGTAAAATTCTTTAAACCAGAAAGGTTAGAAACCATGGTGTTGTCTTTGAGGAGTCGTGAGAGCCAGCAAAAAATAATCAAAAAAGATGGAATTCAGAAAATATAGAAAACAATGTCGGGAGACTAGATATTTTCCCACTAATATGAACACACTAGATTTTTTTTAAAAAAGAGCTTTTCATCCCTGTTCTTTCTCATAATCGTTTTCCCTAGTGAATAAGGACAATCTGCCAGCTCTCTATGAATCCATAATATTTAACAAGCTTCAGTTTGAACACCTAACATCGCACGTCTAAGAGTTTCATTAGTCCAACAAGGAATAAGGAGTCCTTTCAGTGTTTCTAAGATGCCTCTCAGAGCCAGGTAAAAATGCAAATTGTAGAGAATGGCAGATGGGTCAGGCAAGGCAAAAAGGCCGAATCAATACGGCCTTTCCAATTTAAATGATTTCTTAATGAATCTGGGCATCGGCATCTGGAAGAAGCCACAAGGACATCCCGTGTGTCAGACACAATTACATTATGTAATTTGTGCCAGCTGGGTCATAACATACATTCCAAACAATATATAATTTATATCATTTGTGTAACAACATAATGATGCATTTGACCTCACTTGCCAACCCTCCACCCACACCGATGGATCCAGAAGACTAGGCTCATAAACAGTTGACAAAACAAAACCGACTGTATCTGTTTAAGTACTTAAACGTAATAGAAATATTACCCTGGAGGAAATTACAGAGGGATTCTTTGGCACTGCATAGATTTATCTTTTATCAGATATTTAAAATCGCAGAGCATTTACAGCAGTGTTTTTCAACCTTGGTGACTTTAAGATGGGTGGTCCATCACTGGAGATTTTAACAAAGAGATTGGACAATCATCAGGGCAGTGAC
>JANHFM010007869.1:5114-18490 GCA_032468115.1 Grayia smithii | reverse complement strand
ACACCTCAAGGGCAGCCCCATGTAGAGGGAGTTGCAGTAGTCTAAGCGCGAGATGACCAGTGCTTGAGTGACTGTGCAAACGGCATCTGGATCTAGAAAGCTCCAGTTTTTGAGATAGTGCTGGACTATGATCAGAGAGACATATATGGGTAATTTTGTATATGGGTGTGCATGTAAAAATTCCAGAGACTAACAATATTATATATTATTTCACAGATTGCAGACATTTTGCGCAACATTGGTGTGAAACTTTCAGACGAAAGCTTTGATGAAGTATGGAGGCAGGCTTGCCTGAAAGATCACAGAGGAAAAGTTTGTGTAGAATCCATCAGAAATGTACTAGATGAGATGCAGGCATTACATTTGACCAGTTGATAAAGACTTTCCTTTGAATTATGTGATATTTATGGTTGAATATTTTCTTACTGCAGTAAATTTTCCTGTTATGACATGGTTTTGAGACATGTGTATAAATTGAGTTTCATATTCATTTTTTAAAAATATTAAACATCCAGAAAGAAGAAATGTGTACTGTGTATTATGAGACCCAAAACAATATCAGATACCCAATGTTAAAAAAAAAAGATACTAGAATATGGTAGAAAATTTGTCAAGATAATCAATAGGCAAATCTATTAATTTCAGAAATATTATAAACATTCTGTCTCACTCAACAAATATGCTATTTTTACAGATGATGTCTGCATATATTCTTGTCCAGAAGTTGGAAATAAATATATATGAATTAGATTGCATTTTTTTCTTGTTTTTCTCTCAAACATTGATAGACCTGTACATAAAATCAAATGACATTGGTCATAGTTGTTTCTATGTCATTAAGTGCAGTGAACCTACTGTACATAAACAATTTACTAGACTAGACATGAATTCTTCTTGCATGAAATTTCTATTTTCTCCCCACGTCTCTCTGTGTATGTGTGTGTAGGTATGTGAAAGTGTATGTGTGTATATTATATCATTCAATTACAAACAATACAAGCTTCAAATCATCCAAGCTTACGCACCAACAATAAGCTATAGTTATGATGAGGTTGAAGAGTTTTTATAATGATGTGGCCTGCATTCAAGACAAAAATGCCAACACAAAATACTAATGCTTGAAGGAGAATACCTAGAAAAAAGTGACTGGCCCATGTGGAAGTGGTCAATGAGATAATAGAGGTGACAGATTAATAATTTTGCTGATGGTTACAAACTTTATATCATAAACTCATAAGAAAAAAGCTAGCAGAAAATGGACATGGAAGTGTCCATCTGGGTTCACAAGTGAAACTGACTACATTATGTTAAGTGATAAAAACATATTCTACGATTGAACTGTCATCTATCATTTTAACATTGGAAGTGACCATAAAATGGTATGAGCTAAAGTGAAGATAGACTATTGAAAAGAGCATATGAAAATGTATCACAAAAAACAAAAAGAGTAATAAGCTGTTAGAGGAAAACAGCAATTTTGAGATTAATCTATCAAATCACTTTGCTCTACTGCAAGATTTGGAAGAGATGAACATTACAGACCAAAATGAACAAATAGTCAAAAACATCCTTGAATCTGCTACATCTTATAGCATTGCCGAAAAAACATTCATATAGTCAAAAACCTTTGATGAAACTAATGATTTAATGAAAAAACAACAGACAAGAATACCAGAAATTTTACTAATAAACTGGAGTATGTTGAACTTTGCAAGACCATAAGAAAATGTATCGAAGAAGAAACATGTCAGTTTAATATGAAACTTTTGAAAAAGGCAATTGAAGAAAACAAAAGAGCTAATAGAGAAAAATTCAAGTTTATAAATAAGGTTTTCACAATAAAATGTGAAGATGGCTTTGCATGTAAAACAACATGGGAAATGTTAGAAATAATTGGAAAATTCTATTTAGAGCTATACAAAGATCAAGATCACTCAAAAGTAACAACACCCACAAAAGAGGAAATGTCAAATATCTTAGGAAGGAAGTATCAAGTGCCATAAAATCAATGAAAAAAGCAAAGCTACAGGAAATGATTGTGTTATAGTTGAAATGCTGAAAGCTGGTGGTCATAGTTTACACAAGATATTAACAAAACTATACTCGAGATGCCTCAGAGAAGAAAAAATACCCAATGCATTGAAAAATGCTGAAATGATTCTTATACATAAGAAAGGGCCCCAAAATGATTCAAAGAACTATTTCCCAATAAGCCTTCTTTCATTCAGTAAAGAATTATCACCCAATAAGCCTTCTTTCAGTTTTCACCAAGAAGGAATACTGAGAACATTAAATAATTAAGAATATTAAGAACATCCAAAGGAGCAGGCAGGGTTCACAATGGATCACATCAAGGTTGTTCAGCAAGTCATTGAAAAGCCCAATGAGTACACCATGACTCTGTACATGGCTTTCATTGATTAGGAAAAGGCTTTTGACTCAGTACTCCAGCAAGCAATAATTAAGGCATTACTCAATAGGATCTAGACACTACTTACATAAAACAATAAATATATGAAAAAACATTGACAACAATTTACCTTAATGATCAAACTGGAAATCAACATAGAACGAGGTGTACAACAAGATGATACAGAATCACATCCTTTTACAGCCTGCCTTGAAGAAATCTTTCGAAAACTAAAAGATGGAACAAAAGTCAATGGTGCCTATTTAAATCACTTAAGATTTTCTGATAATGTTCTCTTCACACAAGACCCAAAAGAGCTACAAAGACACATACAAGATTTGTACAACAGAGAACTATTTGGCTTAAAAATATACCTGAAAAAGAACCAGGTTATATTTAATAAATTCATCAAAGAGAGAATTTGTTTTATATTTGGAAAAGAACTAGATGTAGTTTACATATACCTTGGCCAATGGATCTCAATGGACCGTGATACAATAAAGGAAATTGAATGGCATATTAAATGTGGTTGGCAGGCATTCGACAAGCTAAGCAGAGTTTTCAACTTCCACCTATGCCAGAAGAGAAAAGTTTTTAATCAATGTGTGCTACCTGCTCTAACATATGCAAGTAAAACATGAATACTAACCTCACAATCAATACAAAAGCTAAGAGTGGCACAAAGAGCTGTGGAAAGATGCATGCTCAGCATTATTAGACAAGATAGAAAGACCTGCACATCAAGGGTGGGTTTCACTTACGTTTGCTACCGGTTTGCTTGCTTGCACATGTGTGCCACTTCTGCGCATGTGCAGAAGCTTCTGCTCATGCACAGATTGTATTTGATGACATTTGGACAGTGGATAAAGCTTCCCACCACTGCTACTACCAGTTTGCCTGAACCGGTGTGAACCGGTAGCAACCCATCATTGCTGCACATGGATTAGAGATCAAACAAAAGTATACAATATCATCAAGAGAGTAAAAGAATTGAAATGGAATAGCAAGAAGAGTGCCTGTGTGTGTGTGTGTGTGTGTGTGTGTGTGTGTATAGATAGATGATAGATAGATTATATATAGAGATTTCTAGCAAGAATATATGTATATAACAGCAATTTACCTATTTCAAAGAAATATATTTCAGCATCAACCAATCAACATATATGTGTGTGTATGTGTGTAAAAATAATAGAATGGATATACAATTCTTTTGAAAAGTACCGTATTTTCTGGAGTATAAGATGCACCGGAGTATAAGATGCACCTAGATTTTAGAGGTTGAAAAATAAGAAAAAAAGTATTCCTTGTCAAATTTGAAGATCTCTGGGTTAGGGCAAGGGTCTTCAAACCTGACAGCAGAGCTGCCTGCCGAGTGCCCCCCCTCCACCGCAATCATCGTTCACCTTCCACAGTCACCTGCTGAGCCGCCTGCCAAGCAGAGAGGCGATTGGTGCATCTGAAGAGTTTTTCTCATATCTGGGGATTGGGTACTTGCCTCGCACCCAATCCACCAAGGTGACCACGGCGCAACCCGTGTGGTGAGCACCTGATCCCCAGAAACAAGAAAAAGCTTGGACACGCTGATCTCCTCTATGCTCAGCAGGCGGTTCAACAGGTGACCGTGGAAGGTGAGCAGCGATTGCGGTGGAGAGGTGGGCGGCTCGGCAGGCGGCTCGGCAGGTGACTGTGGAAGGTGAGCGGCGATTGCAGCGGAGGTGGGGGGCAGCTCAGCAGGCAGCTTGGCAAGCAACCACGGAAGGTGAGCGGCGATTGCAGCGGGGGGTTGGCTCAGCAGGCAACATTCGGTGTATAAGATGCACCCAGATTTTCACCCCCTTTTTGGGGGTAAAAAGGTGCACCTTATACTCCGAAAAATATGGTAAATTATTAAAGATTATAATTGCAATAGTGATAAGAAATACAAATGAATGAATGAAAGAATAAAAAAATAAAAAGTACAATGGAAGAGACAAATAGGGAGGGAGGAATGAATGAAAGAAGGAAGAAAATATATAAAGATAAACCATTCTCAGTGATTCAATATATCCCTTCCAGCAACATTGTTGCATTCCTGCAACATTGTTCCTGCAACATTGCAGGAACATTGTTCCTTCCTGCAACATTGTTCCTGCAACAAGGTTGACTCAGCCTTCCATCCTTTCGAGGTACGTAAACTGAGGACCCAGATTGGTGGGGGCAATTTTTACTTCGTAAAAATGCCACTTTGGGGGGCGTGGCAAAAGCCCTAATAAGCAGGCATATACAAGGAATGAAGGCTATGGCTAAGCACATTGATTTGTGCTTACAAAATTGCAAGGCGTCCTGAGTCTCCGGAGAAGGGTGGGATATAAATTGAAATTTTTAAAAAAAACATGTACATTGAGTTTCTTCAAATTCAAAATGGCTCTCTGCCCCCCCCCCAAACTCTTGGGAACCAGAAAGAGGATCGAATAAAAGCCGAGACCCCTCTATCTCACTGGCACCGGCTCAATGGCCTTGATGTCCAGTAGGTGCTGGATCTCGCCCTTTTGATGGCATCCCTGGGGACTGGGCACTGAATGGGACATCTTGGTTGGTTGGAGCAAAACTCTAGAGTGAGCCCAAGACTCATTCGAGCCTCAGTTTTGCAATGCCCAAGCATCAGTAGTGGTATCCTGCCATTGGCTGGCAAACATCTTTAAACGGCCGTCAATGGGAATGTGTGACTGAAAGTCACTTTGTGCAGGGATAAGGGCAGTTGCAATAAGGGCTGCTTAGATTGTGATTGTCGAGCCCTGTCTCGAAATTATGACCTGTCCTGCAACCGATCAATACTTTGGGTGTATGATCACTGATAGCTTGGGGCAGAGAATCCCGCCTCAGGGCCTTGAAAGGACTACCTCCTGTAAAAGGGGGTTCTCTCTGCTCGCTTGTAAAGATGCGGGAGGGCCTTTCTCTTATCCTTCTCCTCAACTAGGATAGGATCTAACACATCCCCAAAAAGCTGGCCTCCCTTGAACGGGGCTGATGCTAATCTCCAATTGGATTTCATGTCGGCTTGCCACTGGCAAAGCCATAATAGGCGCCTGGAGGTGACGTTAGACGCCAGAGCCCTCGAAGCAAACTTGGCTGCATTGAGAGTCGCATCAGCCAAGTACTCGGCTGCTGCTATTAATTTACTAATATCCTGCTGCAACCTTATATCCTCCGGGGCGGCCCTGGCCTGCATTTGGCACAGCCAGATTAGGGATATTCTAGAGAAGAAAGAAGCGGCTGTGGCCAATCTAATTGCCCAAGCAGCAAGATCCTTGTGCCAGCCTCTTCACAGAACAGGTTATGGCACAGCTGCCTGGTGTGTCTTACAGGCAGAATGCTCTGCTTTAACCCTTCTGCAGTCTCAGAAGGGAGAATGGCCGCTGAGGCCAGGGTGGCAAGCGGGGCATCCACAGTTGGAATCTGTAGGAGCTCTTCTAGCTTCTGCTCTGCTATACATTTTCTAGTCCATCCCACTAGGAGCATGGATGGATCCCTGCTCATCCCACTGCCCTTGTATGACATTTACAAAGAACCTAGGTGCGGGGATCACTTTCTGTGCCGTAACCTGTTCTGTGAAGAGGTTGGCACAGGGATCTTGCTGCTCAGCGGAAGCATCAGTTATTCCACCCATTATCACAATATTGGCCATTGTTTTGGCCTTAAAACAATAAGGTCTTAAACAAATTAGGCCGGAAAAGCCTGGAATACATGGACTTATCTGGGGAGATACCTTTGTCCTCTGATAAGTCATAATTTCCCATTTCTTCATTCTCCACCAGACCTTACTGTGCATTGAAGGAAGTGGGGAATAATCTTCCCTATTATAGCTCGTATTGGATTGCGATTGAGTATGCAGAGCCCTTGATTTGGAAGAGCCCGATAACAATGGGGCCATCAATCCCCTTTGGTACAGGGCTGCATCAATACCTTGTGAAATGGTTTGCGCAATGATGTTACGCAAGAGGGTAATTCCTTATCCAAGGAAATGGCAGCCTCCCCTGCGGTGCCAGGGATCCCTGGAACTCTCGCTACTTCTGTCTGCTTTTGGGCCTTTGCAAAATGCTTTTCCAAGGCCTTTTGCCTTCTCTTGGCATCTTTATCAGATGCTGAAGAGGTGGATCTTGAATGTTTGGCCTTAGACCTGGTAGAAGGCCTTTTAGACCCTGATCTTGCCCTTTTAGGCTCAGAGGCCCCTGCCATCTGTTGTCTGGAAGAAGAGGCATCTGAACTGCTATGTCTGAATCCATGTGGTCCGCCATTTTAATGCTGCAGCCTCAGGAAATCTGTCCAGGCAATAATAGCTCCAGAGTACTCTTCCTCTAAATTAAGGTCTTATAGTACTCACTGCGAATTCCAGGCTGCAGTATAAGTGCCAAACTGGCAACACGGTTTGTAAGTGCAATAATCAATAGCAGCAGAAGTAGCAGGCAATAAAAGGCGTGAAACTGGCAAAATGGTCACAAGTGTTGCCTGAAACAAAAGAGCGTGAAACCCAGCAACATGGATTACTTGCACTTTAAATGGCCACCTGTCCACACAGCTAACTGACCCCAGACTTCCGAAGCTGTTCGCAACGCCTGTGCGTCCTTCCTGGCCCTCTGGTAATGGCAGTCACTAACCGCGTGGCAATGGCAGCTGCCTCTGTGCAATCGCGGTGCTGAAGGCTGAACTGCATCTTCCGTGTCGCTCCAGCAACTCCACAATACAATTAAACTCCAAATTGCTAATTAATTCCTTATTTTAGAAAGATCAACTCTATGTCTTTCTAGGCCGACTGAGTTGAAAAAACTGAGGCTCAGCTGGATGGAAGGGATGTGACCAAAGAATTTACAACTCAGTCTCTGACCAATCAGACTAATTGAAACCCATGCTTGGAATTTCCAAGCAGCACACAGGAGCACTCCCTGTTCAAACAGGAGACTCTTTATACCATTTGAGACAGATGGCTGTCCAATCTCTTAAAACCTACAGTGATCAAATACTCACAACTTCTGGAGGCAAGGCATTTCACTGATTGTTCTTACTGTCAGGAAATTTCTCCTTAGTTCTAGGTTGGATTGCTCTTTGATAAGTTTCCATCCATTACCCTCCACCCTCAGATGCTTTGGACAATAGATCAATCACTTTTCTTTGTGACAGCCACTTAAATATTGGAAAACCGCTTTAATGTCACCCATAGTCCTTGTCTCCATTAGACTAGACATTCCCAGTTCCTGAAAATGTTCTTTATATATTTTAGCCTCCAAACTGCTATTCATCTTTGTTGCTCTTCTCTGAACTTTTTATAGTGTCCCAATATCTTTTTTGGATTCTGTGACCAAAACTGGATAAAGTATTCCAAGTGTGGTCTCACCAGTGCAGTATAAAGCAGCACTAACGCCTTGTGTGATCTTGATATTATCCCTCTGTTGATGGAGCCAAGGACTACATTGGCTTTTTTGGCAACCACAGCACACTGTTGGCTCATATTTGGTTGTCTACTAGGACTCCTAGATCTGCCTCACATTTACTACTAATGAGCAATCTACCACCTATCTTATATCTGTATTTTCTTGCCTAAGTGTACAACCTTACTTTCCTCACTGAACTACATTTTGTTGGATAGGGCCCAATGCTCCAATCTGTCAAAATCCTTTTGGATGTTAAGCCTATCTTCTAAAGCAGGAATATAAAACTCAGGTCATCATGGCAGGGTCACGTGACATATTGGAACTTTTTCCCCCTTTGCTAAACTGGGCATGGGCATGGCCAGCATGTGACACATCTGGCCCATGGGCCGCGGGTTTGACAGCCTTGTTCTAAAGTATTGGCTATTCCTCCCAGCTTGGTGTCATCTGCAAATTTTATGAGTTCCCTTTCTATCTACTCATCTGTACCATTTATGAAGAGTACTGTTCCTAGGACAGAACCTTGAAGTACGCACTGTATGTCTTCCTCCATGTAGATGTAACTCTATTAAAGATTATATGTTATCAATCCACCAGTTAGTAATGCTGTCTATCCCACATTTTTCTATCTCACCAAACAGTGCAGGTAGTCTTCAAGTTACAAACATTTGTTTTGTGACTATTCAAAATTACAATTAAAATGACAAAAGTGACCTATGATCATTTTTCACACTTACAATATTGCAGAAGCCACAGTCAGCTGATCAAAATTCAGATACTTGGCAACTGACTCATATTTATGACTGTTGTAGTGTCCCAGGAGCATGTGGTCACCTTCTGATAAGCAAAGTCTTTGGGGGAGCCAAATTCACTTAAGAAGCTTGTGACTAACGTAACTACAGTGATTTTCTTAATAACTGCGGAAAGAAATGTTGTAAAATGGGGCAAAACTCACTTAACAATTGTCTCATTTAACAATGGAAAATTTGGGACCAATTCTGGTCATAAGTAGAGGACTATCTATATGTATGTTGTAGTCTATTTTGCCTTAATGAAGTCCAAGTATATTGTGCTCAGATCATTTTGCTTACCCATTAATTTAGTAACTTTGTTTTTGACAAACTCATGTTGGCTTCTAGTAATGACTTTGCTTGCTTCTAGATGTTTGCAGATTTGTCTGTAGTTTCCTGGATCCATTTTTCTGAAGAAGCGAAACCACATCAGCTCTTTTCCAGTCCTCTGGTAGTTCCTTAGTGGTCCAGGATCTTGGAAAGAGATGGATCAGTTGGTTCCAAAATTACATTTGCCAGCTTCTTCAGAACTCTGGGATGTAAACCACCTGGTCCTGCTGATTTGAATTCATCTAGAGTGGCTAGATATTGTCTTACTATTTTGTTGCCTCTTTTGACTTGTATTCCTAATCCATCTTTTCTGATACTACTTTTGATAAATTTGACTTGTTCCCCCTTTTGTGACAGATACAAAGAATGAATTAAGCAGTTCCATTTTCCATCTATTGCCCATCACCTTCTTGCCATCTTCTTCCATTAGTGGACAAATTGTTTCCATGACTATTTTTTGGTTCTTTACATGTTGCAAGAAATTTATTATTATTATTATTGACATTTATTGCAAGTCGTAGTCTATTCTGAGCCTTAGTTTGTCTGACTTCATCTTTGCAAATTCGGGCTATTCTGTCTTAGTTATGTGCTCTTGTTTCCATTTTTTATATTTGCCTTTTTTCTCTTTCAGTTTATCACAGTTATTTATGCAGCCATCTCATGTGGGATGTCTTATTTTTCCTTTTTATTGGTATTGTACTAGACTGGGCTTCTATAATCTGTTTTTCAGAATTTCCTACACTTCTTGGATTGTTTGTCAATTAAGGATTCCTATTTGTGTAATTTTTCCAAATTTTCTCTAAGTTTGTTGAAATCAGCTCTTTTAAGATCCAAGTCGCTAATTTGACTTTGTTCTTCCATGTTTGTGCTTTCATTATGTTGAATTCCAATAACACATGGTTACTCTTGGCAAAGTTCCTGTAATTAACTTCTATCATTTCATTTTTGTTAGTGAAAATTAAGTCCAGTATAACTGACCCTGTAGTTCTCTTCTCTACTTTTTGAGAGGCACAGATGTCTGCTAAGTTCCTTAGGAACTTGCTTGATCTCTCACTAAGTGCAGAATTTGACTCCCAGTTGATGTCAGGATAGTTACCAATGTCATTACTATTCTAGTGTGCTTTCTGCACACCTTTAAATAACTGGTTAGCCAAAAATTCATCTATTTCCTCTGGTTGGGTGGTCTGTAACATATACCAATGGCAATGTAATTTCTTTTTCCTTTTATATTAACCCAAATGCATTCAAGAAGGTTTTCATCATTGTTTTGTTGAATTTCTATAGAGGTGTACTTTTTTAATATATTGCACAACTTCACTTCTTCTATTAGTTCTTATTTTATTTTATTTTTTAATAATTTGAATCCTTCTATCTGTATGTTCTAGCCATGGGTTTCAACCTGCCAAATTTCGGTAATGGCAACAATGTTATATCTGCCCTCATGTACTGGAACTTCAAGTTCATCTAGTTTGTTCCTCATACTCCTCCTAAAATAGAAGATGTAGAAGCAAATACAGCAGTGGTTCTCAACCTGTGGGTCAGGACCCCTTTGGGGGTTGAATGACCCTTTCACAGGGGTCGCCTAGGACAATTAATAATAGTAGCAAAATTACAGTTATGAAGTAATAATGAAAATAATTTTGTGGCTGGGGGTCCCCACAACATGAGGAACTGTATTAAAGGGTTGCGGCATTAGAAAGGTTGAGAACTACTGAAATACAGGGTCACTAAAAAGGATTCAAATGCCTATACACTAACACAGTGTTAGTGTATAAGCATTTGAGTCCTTTTCAATGATCCTGTGTTTACTTCCTCTATCTCCTATTTTATATTTAAGTTCCCCTTCTTATTATTGGTTGATTGCCCTTTGAATTTATACTAGGAATTAGCTTCTGAAAATTTGTTTCCCTCCCCCTCAAGTTTTAGTTTAAAGCTCTTTGGATATGGCTAGCCACTTGGTTTCCAAAGACATCACAGGTCTTGTGAGATGAAACCCATCCCCTGACAAAAGCCCCTCATGTAGGTATTGAAGATCTACATCTTCAACTGAATCACACCATTTTCCATGATAGTTTTTCCCGCACAAGGGGTTATATAGTTGTAGTAGACACTGGCCAGCAAGGAAAGGTACACAGCTTTCTACTGGAGGTCAACATTTCAAACCTATGTTTCCTATTTCATTTTGACTAACACATGTAGGAGAAAAATCTTCTAAAACTATGAAATATTCGGTTCTACTATTTTATTTTAGATATATGACTCCAATACTGAAAAAAACAGACAACGGATTCCCCCAACTATTCTACAGTGGCTTTGAAAGTTAGTTTTTTCCAAGAAAAAAAATCTTTACTTCAGAAAGTCCCATAAAGAGATGGTGGATTGGTCTATGGTGGATTGTGAGTATCAGACTAATGGTTTGTACATCTATTCTTCATCTGCTCCAATCTCCTGCAACAACTAGATAGAATTATGTTTTACATCTACCAATATTACATGCAAACATTACCCACCAGAAGAAGAAATAGGAAGGTCTCTATAGTTGTCTCCTGCAACCACCTGAAACCAGCAAATAAATTGTATGTGCTAGAATCACTCAAACTATAGATAAATTATTAAAATTTCAAGTTTAATTAATCCATAATCTGGCCACCTGACCAGCAGTAAAATTTATATAAGCCTACTTACCTAAGTGTTTGAGATTAGGAAGCATATGTACAACAAAAAGGCGATAATCTGATTCATTTTTAACAACAGGATTCAGTCGGAAATCCACAACTTGAAGTGCAGTTAAATTGTGGAGTCGTAACACTTCTGATAAAGAGGAGATGTGATTGAAGTAGAGATTGAGCTTTTCTAAATATGTGAGATGTTTAAGGCCCTGTTTTAAAATATGAATAAAGTCTTCCTCAGTAACCTTATTTTTGTAAAATGACTAAGAATTGTATCATATGATAGTCTTTTTCATACATATGTTTTATAATACTTGTGCAAAAAAGGAGAAAAATTACATCATGCAATTTGCTCCCCTTGGCGCTCCATCACCTTCTACATCTACATATAGTGGATGTCTCTATAAAGAGGATATCTCAGATGAGAACTGGAATAATGCTTATCTTAGTATCTCATCCTTGTCAAATATTTCAGATGTGTAGGCTGCTAAATTATAGATCTATTTACAATGATGCATAAAAGTTGGTGAACTCTATTTACTTCATTGAATAAAGTTCAATGTTTATGCATAAATATGACTAAAAGTCTAAAATATGACTTTTCTACACAAGTCCCAACACTAAACAAAGACTAATATGTTAAACAAATTAGTCCAAAAACATTATATCTGTTCATTTATTCACTGAAGAAAATTGTTCACCTGAACTAAAATAAATACTTCAACACATAGGGAGTGCTTTTCATTTTCCACATTTTAAACATTTCCCTCAATAGTCCCTTTACTACTTGTTACACAGTAGTTTTATTCTGCACATATGGAAAATCTCTATACATGTGCTTTATTATATCAGGATATTTTCATGCCAAGACCATTTTAATTGTTAGGTGGTAAACAGATGTATTTAATAAATCCAAAAATAAAATTCCTAAATATACAACGGAAAATATTCAAACTCCCAAAACATTTTACCTCCAATGTAGTCAGTGCATTGCGTGAGAGGTCAAGAGATTTCAGATAAACAAATTTTTTCAAGGAGTTTCCTAAATGAGTGATCTTTTCATACATTCCAGGAAGAGACAATGATCGGACATCAGCTGAAATGAAAACATTGCTGGCAATTTAATATAATGACTTACTTTCAACAGTACTTATAAAAAGGAGGGAAAAAATCAGACATGTACTTGTCATGTACTTGTCAGACATGTATTCCTTGGATGAAATCCTAAAGGGAAAACAACTGAAAAAGCTTGGGAAATCTGAAAAATATGCTAATAAAAGGCCAGTCCAGCACAAAACCATTGAAAAAGAAAAATAAGAAATTGAAGAAGGAAACAGCATGGCTGCACAAAGATCTCTCTGATAACCTGAAAGACAAAAAAGGAAAAGTATAAAAAATGAAAGAGGACACCTAACTGAGACAGAATATCAGTAGATAGCCAGATATAAAAAGTTTCTTTCAACATATAAATAACAAGAAAAAAGAAAAGTCTGTCCACTAAAGAGAAAAGATGGAAAGAAAGTAATAGGCAGTACAAAAAAAGCAAAACTGCTTAACTAATTATTGCATCGGTCTTCACACAAAAAGAAACTATAGCCCTACCTACCAAAAAATAACTGTAAAAGACAGACTAGAAATAAAAGTTAGAATAAGCAACAAAAAAAAATGATAAGAGAATACCTGTCTGATCTTGATGAATATACCGTATTTTTCGGAGTATAAGACGCACCGGAGTATAAGACGCACCTAGATTTTAGAGGTTGAAAACAAGGAA
>JANHFM010007868.1:29934-52300 GCA_032468115.1 Grayia smithii | reverse complement strand
ATTTGTATGCCGCCCTTCTCCCGAAGGACTCAGGGCAGCGAACAACAGCTAAAAATAAACAATAACAGTTAAAATGCAATATAAAACCCATTCAATTTTAAAATAATAAAACCCCAGGAATAAAGTCAGCCCATTTGTGGGAACAGCCAAGTCTTTAGGTCACGACGAAATGAGTGGAGATCGGACGCCGTCCGGAGCTCGGTGGGTAAACCATTCCAGAGGGTAGGTGCGCCCACAGAGAACACCCTACCCCTGGGTGTCACCAGCCAACATTGTCCGGTCGACGGCACCCTGAGGAGGGCAGCCCTGTGTGTGCGCACAGGATGGTGGGAGGAAGGCAGGAGATAGTCCTGCAGATACCCGGACCTAAGCCATGAATAGGTGAGTACCAGCACCTTGAAGTGGATCCGGAGGACCACCGGCAGGGGTGGGTTCTACTTACCTTTCCTACTGGTTCTGTAGGTGCATGTGCTTTGCGTGTGGTTGGCGCGCGCGGAGTGTGCATTCGGCACGCACATGTGTGCTGACTGAACAGGCCCTCCTGCGCATGCGCAGTTTTGAGCAAAAAAAGGCTCAAAAAAGCTTCCTGCGCATGCACGTAAGCGCGCTCCGTGCACTGCGGGGACAGGTAAGTACGGGCGTTCGGGGGGGCTTCAGTCCGGTAGTATAGAACCTGTTCGGTGATGTCACAGCATCACCGCTACCTATTCTATAGAACTGGAACAAACCGGGAGCAACCCACCACTGACCACCGGCAACCAGTGCAGCTCGTGCAGGAGAGGTGTTACACGGGAGTAAAAGGGAGCTCCCATAAATTAGTTTAACAGCCTCTGAAAAGGAAACTAAAAACTTAAACAGGACCAGGCCTGGGTAATTTTTAGATGATTAGGGACTTACTGGGATCTACCTAACCTGCTAGAAACAGCAGGACTTAAGTTTCTGTCTCTGCCATGCTATCAGGTTTAAACAGAATTTACTGGTTTAAGTACTATGTTTACAAAGATCAATAATGACATATACAGTTTCACCTACCTAGAAAAAGCAATGCAGCTGACTTTTTCTCATGTTTAAGAGATGTACTCTATAAGGCTCCAATGATGTAGTTCTTAAGATCTGAATTGCCTTAAATTGCAATTGAATGATTTTTGTGGAATTCTAATGATGTTTAGTATTGTAATTATGCTACTGTTCCTTAATAATTTTATAACTGTAAATTGGGTGCTTTGGTATGAATGGGATAGAAGGGGGAGGAGAAATTTAGTATATTCAATGACTATTAAAAAATGGGTTTTTGTGAAATCCGAAACTAAGGCAGCTCTGAATAAAATGTTGTTACAGAATATTGTTAAAAAAACTTTTGTCAGCTTTCATGAGTGAATTAAAGTTGACCCTATCTATCTTGTAAGCTGAGATTAATCGGTGTTCTACATGCAAAATCTCCAAAGTGGTGACAGAGAGATGAATCAAGGAGATTTTGGTCCTAAACAACTGAAAAGGTGAATCTCTAGAACACTGATTTAAGTGCTATTATCCATAATTATAAGAGGTAAAGTAAATGTGAATGTGAAATCTGCCTATCTTATCAAAAAGAGTTTTGAATGCAGGACAAAATTTTACCCTTTAGATAAAGACTGCATTGAATACAAAAGCAGCTCTCAATCTAGCAGTTGAAATGAGAACAGGAATGTGCATCCTTAAAACAAAAATAAGGTGGAATTAAGTAAGAAGTGAATTCATCTGTTCTAAAAATAGCATATAGATTCTTTACTTAAATGGCATGTTGAAGAATTTACTATGTCAGTTAGCTTTGTCTAACTGCAGAAATGGTCCAAATATTTTTGCCCCAAGGCCGATTAGTTAATGGAAAATGGGGAGAATCTCACTGATTTCCATGAGAATAGATTGGTCCTTTAATATCGGATAAATAACATATAGAAACCAAAGTTAGGCATCATCAGTAGCTCCATGGATTCCAAAGTGTATCTAAAGAATACAAAATTGCCCCACAAAATTTAAGGGGTTTCACATGTCAAGCAATTGTGTGAGTACAATTTGATGGCCAAATGTAAATCCTAACAATAAGTATGTACAAAGTGCAAATCTTTTTTGTCTTAATAGTTTCATGTAATCAGGTAACATCAATGGATTTAGCATTTTTGTCTGTGTGAATTATTAACAAGTGCCAGTGTTGTGTTTACTTGTGTATAGAACTGAATAGCAACAAAAAGGTTTCTTCATATTACAAATGTCTCTCTAAAATCAGTTGGTTATAGTAAAATCATCAAGATACTGACTACGGTGGTGTAAAGTTTTCTCTTTATACACAATATATCCCTGGCTATATATATATCCCTCCCCTATACACCAGGGGAGTGATGTCTGTGGAGATTCTCAGTCATTCAGTCATGGTTGTCCCAACGGTGCTTTTTCAAAAGCCCAACTACAAGGAATATAAATCCTTCCATTCTCCACCATTTAGTCAGAACAGAAAAAGTTTATTGGATGAGAAGCGAAACGTCTTCAAGGAAAAAGAAAGAAAATCCAGTTGCCTTTTGAAAAAGCACCTTTGGGACAGGACATAGTGAGTTCTACTCCTGCCTTAGGCACAAAGACAGTAGGATGATGTTGGACCAGTCACTCAACTTCCAGGAAGGAGACTATGGCAAACTACTTCTGAAATTTAGCCAAAAAATTTACTCCAAGCAGTTGTGATGGAATGTAATCCAGATTTCTGGGAGGGAAGGAGAGCATTCCAGAGGAGCAAAAGATGAAGAGAGTTAAAACCAACTTCCCTAGTTGTTCTCAGAGTATGAGTTTAATGGCAAAAGTAGTCTATAGGCAAAGAATCATTAAAAAAAACTGCTTAGAAAAACCTCATCATCTTTTCTTTTTAGAACTTAATGGGAAGTTAAAAGGAGCCAACACTAAGTTTAGATTCCCCAAAATCATATATACCATCTTGATTTTTTCTGCCATACTTGGAGAACTCTAATAGAAGGCACTTTCTTTGCTTTTTCCAAATGCATAAGTGTTAGATGTAGCCTTGTCATCTTTGGAATAAGCCATCATCTGTCAAGGCCACATAATTACCAGTAATATAAAAACAAATATCTATACACCAAGGGCAGGGGTGAAATCCAAAAATTTTCGCTACCGGTTCTGTGGGCGTGGCTTGTGGGCATGGCTGGGGAAGAATATTGCACAATCTCCATTCCCACCCCACTCCAGGGGAAGGATACTGCAAAATCCCCATTCCCATCCCACTCCAGGGGAAGGAGATTGCAAAGTCCCCATTCTCACCCCACTCTGGATAGCCAAATAGCCAGAGGTGGTATTTGCTGGTTCCCCAAACTACTCAAAATTTCCACTACCGGTTCTCCAGAACCTGTTAGAACCTGCTGGATTTCACCCCTGACCAAGGGTCAGTAAAGGGTGCAACCCTTGATACAGTATTTAATTGCTGATGCCTTATGGGGAGGAAGATAAAATTTATCTTAAGCCCTATTTTGAAATTACTGTATTCTGCTTAGAGGAATGAATGAATAAGAGTGATATGTGAAAAACTGTCTTTGTTGAATAGAAATTGTTAGTCATTGATGTCATTGGTTTTACTTGTTTTTCATATGGTACAAAAAGCTCTGAAGTTTTCTGCTATGAGTCAAAATACCCATGTCCAAGAAAGTATCTATAATTCCATATCTCTAAATATTCAAATATCCAACACAACACTATGGGTTATTTGAATATATTGGTTATAGTTTATTGTATCAACTGCCACAAAGTCATAACATTTTTTTCTTATTTTTAGTCCTTTCTTTAAAAAATACAAAAAAAATAAATTAAAACACATTAAGTAATATTAATGATCTGTCTGCGATCAACCCCTCCCTCCCAATCAAATTCCACATTAAGGCTAAAAATATGGACTTATTTATTCTGGTCAGTTGTGGCAAAGCTGACCTTGCTTACGGGTGTCCTTAATATTTTTGTGGACATAGTGCAAATCTGGATGCTTATTGCTCCTTGAATCCATCTTTATGCAACTACACAGGTAGACATACATACATACACACATACCTATATCTATCATACATATAGATAGATATACATATACATACTTTTATCCATATAGATATACATGTGTACATCTTTCGGCTACTAGATGTTGAACATACTGTCCTTTATCCTACTTCCTCGTAAGATGATCAATTTACCGTCCAAATTTTAAGGATACAGTTTAAAAGTAATTCATATTTAAAGTCATCTTAAAAACTCTTTTATCATTTTTCCAATGAAAGTGGTATGGCCATTAAAACAAGAGGTCTGTACAACTTGTGAACCATCAAGTTGAATACAAACCAGCATTAAGGCTTATCAGGTGCTTGACATGCCACCTATGTCTGCAGTCTCTGGCAGCAATTTTATAAAGCTGTAGATGGAATGCTCTTGCGCTGCCAGTGAGTTTTGATCTTGTTACTTAATACTGTATTGCATGTGCCTACTTAATAGATAAAGATGCAACTGATTCATTATTTCAATGTGAAGCAAAGGTTAAAAAAGATAACAGACAAGTGGTGATAAAAAGTTATTACAAAATAGAATAAACTTAATTGGCTCTGAGCAAAAATTAACAGTTCAGTCCTGGTCATACTTATTAAAGTATAAGTCATGCTGGATTTCAGAGTTGATTCAAGATACCACTCAAGCTATATTTATATAGGTTTAATTGTTCTGTAATTATGTGTTTCTTGGGGCCAATCTAAGTGTCAGTTTGAAAGGATTGATCCTAGTCTAACTTTCTTATCAATTCAAACTAAATTCAGAAAGTCTTATATTTGGTTATAATAGGAACTGAAAATAGATTAATAGCCTTTTCATTTTAATGTCATGGAGAGCTCTCATTAATCCTAATACAATGAACATTTTTGTGCTAAACCAGCAATGAATAATGTACATATTATGACATTCAGCAATGTCTTGGGAAAGGGTGGAGGCGGTTTTAAAAAAGGCAAGATGGCATCAAGGCATTACAAGAGACACATGCAAATTCACAGATATACACGAAAGGGTAGAGTTTCTACTGTGCTGTCATGAACTCATCTTGACTTTTTGATGACCTTCTCCCTTGTGGATGCTGCTTATGGCATTCACACCAATACAGCCGATAATTATATCAGACAGCTCTCCAACAAACTAATCATGAATAGCTGTTTCTTATCACATCTAGAAATTACCCAAGACTAGGTGTTGTAGTCATACTAACACTATGGATACATTTGACACAAGCTTATTCCTAAAATAATAGTCCCATATTTGTTTTCCATTTCCCATAGTATGTTGGTCTGTGTCTTCATAACTACAGCCTTGCACCATTATTTTAGAAATGGCAGGAAAATGTTTAACTCACTGACTTCAAGGGTAGAGATGGTTTAATACATCAGCAGAACAAGTAGAAAATAAGAAATTGTTCTGACCTAAAACTGATTGTATGAATTCACTGCATTTTCTTGTCATCTTTCTTTCCAAAGTGCACCATACAACCAATTAAAAGAATATTTAATTCATCTTGAATATATTAACCATTTTTTCAGTATATTCGTAAGCACATACATCAAGATTTATTCCTAATTGATTGCTACTTCAGACTTGAAATTGTTGTTTGAGAAGACCTTGTGCAAAGTCAGGGTATAAATATATGGTTCTGAGATTGCTTCAGTAGCAATAGAAATAGCAGACTTATATACCACTTCACAATGCTTTACAGCACTCTGAGCAGTTTACAATGTCAGCATATTGCCTCCAACAATCTGGGTCCTCATTTTACCAACCTCAGAAGGATGGAGGGCTGAGTCAACCTTGAGCCCCAACAGGATTGAACCCCAGACTGTGGTCAGAGTTATCCTGCAATATTGCATTCAAACCACTGCACTAAAAGGGCTCCTAGTAGCTTCCAGTAGAATAACTGTCCTGGTTTTAACAGATGTTGAGATGGATTTTGAGTTCACAATGAGCAACTCTTTACTTTCTAGGAAATTATTTTTGCATTGCAGCACAATCAATGCATATGCTAGTATCCTCTTAAATTCCTTTAGGCTTGGCTGTAATGCAAAGCACATATTTCTTATGTATACTACTTTTGCATCTAATTCTAATCCAGAATTTTTAACCATGTTTCATTAAACAGCAATCAGTTTTGCAGCTGAAAAATATATAATGATTTGTTTTCCAACTCCTGGTTTGTTCTCTCCATTTTTTTTCTGATTTCAAAAAAAAAAAGACCAAAACAAACCAAAAAAAAAGCAGGATTCTGGTATATGACAAAGTATAATGAACAGAAGCCAGGTCTTCTTATAACTCAGTAACAATATCAATTTTAGACTGAGGTTTGCTGCCCCCAAATAAGACGTTTTCTTTATTTATTGGGGCTGTTCTGCATATTATACATTCTGCATCCTATTTACTAATCTTTATTGTATGGCATGGTGTTATGTGCAAATCCTACTACAGAGAACAAAAGAGCACTCCATTTTACATAGAATCCAGGCTATAACCATAGTCATGTTGAGCTGACTGTATTACTGTAGTCTAAACTCTCTACATTTCCTCTGCCAACGTTTATTGAAATGGTATGTACATGTAAGTGCATGAACTGCAGTCATTGTCAAGGTTTCTGCGGCCTCTGTTGATCTTAGGGCTTTATGACAAAGCCTCTCCTCTATGGGTAAGCCCAAATTATAGCTACTAACAAAAGATATGCTTGCACTCATTATGTTACACAATCCTCACTGATACACATTATGCAGTGCAGCCAGCACAATATGCTTTAAGAACATTTGAAACATAATTTAAGTATAGTACTTTCACCCACATTGTAATTCTCAATAGAAATGTACTCTTGTCATCTGCAAGAGTCCTATATGTATTATGATAGACCACAATGAAAGCATTTTTCCCATGAAAGATAATAACCCCCATGGAACTTGTGTAATTTCAGAGTAGATAATCAAGTGCACAATTAAACAAGTTTACAAGAGTGAGAGCCTTGTCTCTGACCTTTGTTACTACTTGTGTGAGAGAACCTTAATTGGTACAAAAATATTCTAATAGACATTAGAATATTTCTGATATTCTGCTTAAGTAAAAAAAAACAAAAAAAACAAACAACCAATACATATTTATGATGTAGCTTTGGTATTATCTGCAGTAGGTTTAACAAGTAGAATATATCATATACCTACCCTTTTTAAAAATTTCCTTGTGTTTTATATTCCACAATTGGGAAGTTTGTAGATTTAAGTTTGATAAGTTGCTTATCAAAGAGGAAATACTACAGACACAGAATTAAAGTTTTGAAGACCCAGTTTTATCTTTAATCCTCAGTAAGAGAGGGAGAGGAAAGGGGGAGATTTTAAGCTATGAAACAAGCAGTCAGAAGAGTAAGCACTCAAGAGTCATGAGTGGTGTGCATAATTTTACAATAATATGGGCACAAAAAATATTGTTGCCTTTAGTACATTAGGATCCCTAGATTCCTCCTTGCCTCCATGCATCTTTATGTTTGACTTGTATGAATTTAATCACACGGTCGTAGCTGTCTTTGCTGTTGAAATGTTTTCCAGAGCCTATAGCTTCCAATCTGCCTATCTGGCCTGTACATATGTCATTAAAAATAAACTCTATATAATAAATAAATATATAAAATAAATAAAATGTTGCCTTTGGATTTCTATAAATAAATTTAACTTTTTTTTAAAAAAAAATCCTGTATTACTAAGAGGTCTTTACTTGAAATTCATTAAGGGGTGACTCTCAACTGAGCAGTCAAACTGAAAATAAGTCTCTTTTTCTTTCCTGTGTGGATTTTAGACAGACCATACCCTCCATGCCTTTACTTTAAAAAAAAAATGCAGCGTACACTTGAGCAGGCCACCAGCCAAAATTCTTCATGAGTCAAAGTATGGCAGCTATGCTGATCTAGGATGAAGTATACAACAGACCAAAAAATTTAAAAGCGTGTCTATTTCCCAGCATGCATCAGGCCTTTCCCACCTTCCTTCGTTCTTCAGCTTCTGCTTTCACTCTCAAACATTCTCACTCTTTCTTTCTTTCTCACTCAATAAATCAAGCGATGGGCATAGGCTCTCTTCCAGAAGACAAACCTTTTAAGTGCAGAACACCATCAGCAAGTTTCATCCAAGCCTCCATCATATATTATGCATGCGACATAGTTTGGCAACAGTGGAGCTGATGTGATGACACAGCTAATCAATTAAGAACCCACCGCATGAAACCTTTATAGTGGTTGTTGGTTTTTAAGGGCTCAAGTGAAGGAAATGTCTTTGTCAACTTTGGCTTAAAATATCCTTATATAGTTCAGGGACTTTCTCAGGGTCCACTGGCCTAGGTAAAAAATGCGTGAATTTCTGATGACGTTTAGTCCTGGTCCCTTCTCTGGGAGTTCCATCTCTATTTAATGCGACATAATATCGTCTTCCAGTGTCCACATGCTTATATAGGTTTGATGAGTATGTGTTATACCAGTTCTCTTCAAATTGCTCTCTGAACACACACTCCTGGGTTAATTTATCCTGTAAATATAAGAGAGAGAGAAAGTCATGAATGGATTATTTTCCCACAAGGGTGTTGCATTTGGAACAAAGATGAATAAAAGTTTTATTTTCCCCTTTATTATTTTTAACTCAATGTGATGAACACACTCAATACTCCTTTTTCCTCCTATTTTCCTCATAACAACAACCTTGTGAAGTTGAGTTGGGCTGCGAGTAACTAACCTAAATATTTTATGCCATCTGTTGATTTCTAATTCATTTATTTCTTAAGCATCTGAATCTTTGACCAGCTCATAGCTCTACAGTATTACTATACTCTTTCTCACCATACTAACCCTTCAAATCTATTGAATTACAGCATTTCTCATTCAGTAATCTCCCAGGAAAAATCATATCTAAAAACCACCTGAGTGGGAAAGCTAAAGTATTAGGATGCATAATTAACTAGGTCTTCATTAATTTCTAAATTCTAAACATTGAACAATTAAAACATCTTTTGCTTTAAAAAAAATAGGATTGTCCAATTTGAAGTGTTGCTACAATTATAGGCATATATTAAAAAATGCTTAGAATATATTTCTGCCAGTGTTGTCTGAAGATATTTCCATGGTCATGTGGACAGCATGACTATACACTGAGACGTATGGAACACTGTTACCTTCCCACCAGTATGGTATCTATTTATCTACTCGCATTTGCATGCTTTTGAACTGCTAGGTAGGAGGAGCTGGGGCAAGTAACGGGAGCTCACCCATTGCACAGCACTTGAACCCAGGCTATCAGCTTTCCAACTGACAATTCAGCATCCTTAACTGCTGAGCCACCACTCTTCAGAATAAAGTAATAGCATATTATGATGCAATATTTTAACAAGGTGGGTTTCTCTGTTTACACATAGCACATAATCTAGTAGTTTGTAAAATAGCAAGTTGTAGGGACATGACAGAGAATGAGGTGGCTGGATGGAGTCACTGAAGCAGTAGACATGAGCTTAAATGGATGACAGAAGACAGGAAGGCCTGGAGGAACGTTGTCCATGGGGTTGCGATGGGTCGGACATGACTTCGCAACTAATAACAACAACAACAGGCCCCTTAAACCAACATATTTATTGAGCTATCCTCTTTAAGAGGGGGTATATACCTTCAAGATTCTTGCTCCCTAAAGTTGGCTTAAAATAAGACATTTAAAAAATCCGTTGAATGACAATGAAAGAATAAGAAAACACTTTTACATTCATTAAGTGTTAGCTCTTAAGAACAACATTTAGCAAGAAACCTTTACTATAAAGGAATTAAGAATGTAATGAGAAGAAAGGTTAATGAAGTGAAAAGAAGAAAACAAAATTAAAGTTACTCTTTAACTCAAATGTTAATAATATGCTCCACATACAACTTCTTAAATACAAGACCATGCTTTGCCAGATGACACGTTCTCTGACACTACATTGGCTGCATACAATGAAAAACTTTTTAAAATAAAACTTAGTACCCAGTATCACAGGATTTGATCTACTATTTTTAATTTAAAAAATTAGAAATGCTGAAGCAGATTTGATTGTGCCCACGGATAAGCATTTCTTTCTTATTTATTTACAGCATTACTATACTACATCCCATCAAAAAAATATCACATGGTTTCCAATACATTTCTATATGAAATGTACAGTGCAACACAATTCTAATCCATATATTTTCTTTTCAGGTCAGTTTCATTTATAGCAACTGTATAGCTTTCAAGGTAATCTCTGATAGTTGTAATTATTTCAGTATCTATATACACTCCTTCAAGCTCGTCAAGAAACCTCTGCTTTGAATTTTGAATAAAGGAAAAGCAATGTAGAAATTTTATACATAAAATGATGAATAAAAATGTTTATATTGCATTGCAGATGGTGAACATATGGGCTTATCTGAAAGGGAAACATCCACTTATATTTCCCATAATGAATTCAAGAGCTGTTTAGGCAATGATAGTTACAAGATGAACATATTTAGTGAGAATGACTACACCATTCCCACCACACACAGAGATTATGTATCAAGAGGACTAGAGATTTCAGTACTACAACCAAATAGTACAACCAAATAGTACAACCAAATCCCCAAAACTTTAACCTTAGACTGTCTACTGTAGACCTCACCCCATTCCTAAGAGGCCTGTAAAGGGCGTGCATAAGAGCACCAGTGTGCCTACCGTCCCTGTCCTAATATTCCTTTTCACTCTTACTCTTTTCATGTATTCTAATTATCTTTATACTTTTACTTATTATCTTATATACGCTTGATAAATAAATAAATAAATAAATAAATAAATAAATAAATAAAATAAGAAAAGAAAATATGAAAGAAAAAAAGTTCGTATCATTCTTCTCAGGCTCTGCATGTGAATTTCCTGAAGATTACTCATTGAAGGAAGAGAGTTTTATTGAACCGTATTTGGCCATAATAAGAATAATTATTTTTAATAATTGCCCTTTCAGTGGTGGGAAATGTCCTTCAAAGACCCAATGAAAGACAGATGTTCTCAGTTCGATATGACCTTATGGTGATTTGTGACCTTTTCACACTGATTTTTATAGTGCTCTTAAGTTTAAAGTGGTTTTTTGGGGGGAGGATTTGCCACCCCATGTCTTTTTCCCCCTCTGGCATCCTAGCAAGCTTGGCTGACCTTGAAAGAAACTAAAGAGAGATAGGCCTGGTTATTACTTGGATTGAAAACCACAAGGAAATCACAAAGCTGTAGGCTCAACTGGAAAATTAAAAAAAAACACAGACAAAGGACATGGTAAACCTCTTCCATATTGTACCCCCAAAAGACCAAAAAACCCATTCATTATGATATCCATGTAATCACTATTAGCCGAGTTTGAATTTAGGATGTTTTTACCTTTATGTTAAATTTACAAATACTGTAAATATTTTTTCATTGTTCCTGCAATTTTAACTACCAAAGTAGCTGTTCATATAATCACTTAATCATTGCAACCCTCACCATGGATTTCTCAAAACAGCCTTAATATCATATGCTATAAACAAACATACATATTAATCAGTATGGAGGGGGAAGATCCTTACAAAGGCTTAGATGGATAAGCACTTTACCCATAGCGATTATTATATCTACTTCAACCAATTTTTTTAATAGAGAAAAAGAACCAACTCTGATGTTTCAATCTCATTGTGCAACATCAATTTTACTGAATTCTACAATAGGTAAGAGTTGAATGTGTTCTAATAGCCTCCCACAGCTTATCTAAGAAGAATGCAAGCAGCTTTGTAATCAATCTCTTCTTTTTATTTGCTGAATAGTCTTTAAATACAGCACTTGTTGTCTTAACATTTCTTTGAACAATTTTTAAAATTACTTTGAGTTCTTTCAATTGTAAATCCAGATGCTGTATAGAAGTCAAATGCACTGGCAAGAAACTTAATGGTTTTTTTATTCTTATTTTCTTCAGGCAAATTAGATCATATAGATACATTGCAGAACGTTTTCCAATATTAAAAAGAGGCATGATATTAAATGCCTCGCAGTCTATTCTTGAGTCAGTTATTCATTTTTCCATACATATTTGATGCCATGATTTGAAAATAAGTTAATTTATTTGTTCTTCTGAAAAACTTAAATTAATTATAAACACCAAAGGATAGTAGCAGGCTTCCATTTTGAAAATAGAATTGGATTATTTCTACAAAGAATTATAACAGAATACACAACAGGAGGGTCTATGATAAGACATAGCATCATATTAAGAGGTTAGTTCATGATTATCCAATCTTTTGACTTGCCTGGGCCACATTGAGGGAACAAGAATTGTCTTGGGCCACATATAAAATATATAGTATAGTTACTGTATATAGATAACAATTTATTTTTTAATTTTTTATTATGGAGCCACATTACCAGCTGTCCAGAACCACATATGGCCCACAGGTTGGACATGCCTAGGTTAGTTTACGTATGTCATAATAAATATGGGATATAACCATAATAAAGGTTTACAAAATTAAAGCTTAAGAGAAAAATAGCTTTGAATTCCATGTTTTGCTTTCCATCTTTTTAATGTTTAGTCAGTTCCCAAATAATATTAGAATTATACAGTAATCACTCAGGGTACAATGCTTTAAAAAATTATTTGCAGCCAAATGTTTTGTTCCAAAGCATCCCTACTTGCACTATCACCAATGAGCTGCACCATTGGGCTGCTATTTCTCCCTATTCTGCAGAAGTACCATAGTAGTGGGAAATTGGATGATAGACGTTGGATGACCGCTATTTCTCTATGGACACAACATTGTGCTTCAGTCAGTCCTAGGACAACATCTCCCACATGTTGACAATTGTATTAAATTCTTTTAATACTATAAATGGCCAGAATATGGATATTCCTAAAGGCATATTAATCAATATACTATATAATAGAAATTAATGCATTCTATTTAGATTATGCAATAAAGCAACATCCTTTCTTTAAAGACATATGATAGTCTTTGGATTTTATGAGCTAGACAACCACATAATCAAGTCAAAGGCTTTAGTTCACAAATACAGAATCACTCGGCAGAATAAATAGCCTGAGAGTGGCTGATCCTATTTTTAATTAAATGAACTAATACAATCTAAAAAAAACTTTCATCCCATTAATGCCATTAGCATCTAAACTGGAAGAAAATCTATCACAAGAACTATTCCTCTTTTAAACTTCTTCCTGTTTTAAAAACCATCATTACATCATCAAGACTATTATGCTGGACAAGCAATTTAATACCTACAGTGTAAGACATTGCAATATATATATGCACGCAAACACACCACAGATACATACAAACATATATACATAATCACATATGAAACATTTGAATAATAATTTTATTAATTGCATAGCCATAGAACAAATATATTCACTGCATATATATATATGCACAGCTGACACTTTTTTAAAAGGCAAGGCCTCCCTATGACTGTGGATGCTAACTTGACTTTTATTATCCTCCTATAAATCCTCCCCCTCCCCATAAGACCACCTCTGTGGAAACCTCAAAATCCCCTTCCAGTTGCTGAAATCTGTCAGAAACCATTCTGCACTCTGTTATTACAGATGGGACAATCACAATTGTCCGATTCCAAAGTCTGCTCTAGTGTATCTTCTCCATGCACATTTCTTGGCTACTTCAGATGCTTCCAGCCAGGACATACAAGCTGGATTCCCTGGGCATTTATTGGTAGCACTAGCGTTCCTCTGCAATCAGGGACATGGATGACTTATGATCAATTTCTCCCTTTTCTTTTCTTTAGAAAGAACACTGGTAAGTCTGATGACTAATTAGAGAAGTGAACTCATCTCACTCCATATTAAGAAGCATGATTAATGAGTGTTTTTCCATTAGGAAGAGATCCTCGGTGGAAGAGGATCAGGGATCACATGATCACAACTCAGGTGCTTGGCAATCAGCTCATGGTTACAACCTGTGAGTGGCCTGAGGTCTCATGATCATGATTTGCCAGTTGATATTTTGCCAAAAAAAAAAAAACCCACCTCAACTGGCAAAAAAATCCATTAGGGAAGCTTGATTTGCTTAAAAGCTTGTGATTCACTTAATGACCACCATAAAAATTGTTGTAAAATCAGGTTTGACTCACTTTAGCACTGCAATGACTTATGACAGAAATTATGACCCCAATTGTGGTTGTAAGGTCAGGACTACCCATACTGCCAAGCTAGATCTCCCCCATCTTAGACTTGTGCCTTACATTTTTCTGACTGATGCAAAACATTACATTTCTATTGTTAAATTCCATCCTGTTCATATCAGTGCATGAGTGAAGCTTACCTAAGTCTTTAGATCTTTTCCCCCCCTCAAAAGTATTAACTATCTCTTCCAGCTCTGTGTGATCTGCAAATAACTCTGTCAGCAATCTGTCATATCTAAGTGTAGTCACTAGAATATTAAAATAACCTACTTTTAAGGTCATATATTTACTAAGGCTGTTCCATTCTCGCCCAGAATGATTCAGCAAATCTTTTGGAAAAAGGTATGAAAAGAGAAACTAGGTACTATAGACACCACAGAACTGCAGATTTTACAGGATAGTTATAGAACTTCAGAAAAATTTCATAATCTAGCAACTATTTTAATATTTCAATGTATTTATTTGTTGTTGTTGCTGTTAATTGCAAAGTAGTGTCCGACCCATCGCGACAATGTTCCTCCCATGGACAATGTTCCTCCAGGCCTTCCGATCCTCTACCATCCTCTGGAGTCCATTTAAGCTCACGCCTATTACTTCAGTGACTCCATCCAGCCATCTCATTTTCTGTCGTCCCATTCTTCTTTTGCCCTCAGTCTTTCCCAGCATTAGGCTCTTCTCCAGTGAGTCCTTTCTTCTCATCAGATGGCCAAAGTATTTGAGTTTCATCTTCAGGACCTGGCCTTCTGAAGATCAGTCAGGGTTGATCTCCTCTAGGATTGACTGGTTTGATCACCTTGCAGTCCAAGGGACTTGCAGGAGTCTTCTCCAGCACCATAGTACAAAGGCCTCAATTCTTTGGAGCTCAGCCTTCCTTATGGTACAACTTTCACAGCCATACATTACAACTGGGAAAACCGTAGCCTTAACTATACACATTTTTGTTGGCAGGGTGATGTCTCTGCTTTTTAGTATGCTGTCTATATTTGCCATAGCTTTCCTCCCCAGGAGCAAACGTCTTTTAATTTCTTGGCTGCAGTCCCCATCTGCAGTGATCTTGGAGCCCAGGAAAATAAAATCTGTCACTACCTCCAAATAAATAAATACAAATGAATTTATTTTTAATCTAGTCTTTTCCACTTGTTGGAATATTCACGTCAAATTACACTGAAGTTGAACAATTTCAAAAATACAGTAAAACTTGAATAATACAGAGACTTAAACCTCTCTGAGAGATGGCATGTATAATACTTTTTTTCAATATGGCCATGAAAGATTGTAAATAAAGAAGAGAGGGCTATTTTCTAACTGTAGTATTAACCCAGGAAGGCATTTTATCCAGTAGTGGGTTCCACTTACCTTCGCTACGGTTCGGAATCGGAAGCGCCCGCACACCGCACTTCTGCGCTTGCGCAGAACATTCGTGATGAAGTCTGGGTGGGTGGATGGAGCCTCCCACTGCCACTACTAACGGTTTGCCTGAATCGGAGCGAACCGGTAACAACCCACCAATGATTTTATCTTGTTCCAATCAACTCTGCCTCATCTACTGAAAGGGGTACGCTATCCAATGTAGAGAAGATTTGTGTAGCATTATCTTGCTAGATTTACTAAATAAGGATAGAATTTCCTATTAAACAGAAATGTTTGGAATTTCTCATGTTGATATATAATTCTTACTATATAGGCTATTATTAAACAATGTATATCAACTTAATTTTAATAGTGTGAAGTTCTAAATTGACAAAAGATACTATAAATATGTAGCACTAATCTAACATTAACATTTTTATCTATTCTTACAAGACTCTGCTTATAAATCTCTTTTCTATTTCTTTATTACTTTGTTTTGTTTCTTTTCCTTGTGTCCTTAAATATCTATTAAGATAAATAAATTTTAAAAGAATTATTTTTTGTTTAATTAACTCTTAAGTGGGGAAAAAAACTAAGACAGATATGGAAGATAAATTAACCTGCATTACATTTTAATAAGAGTATAACTCTGAGGTAGTGGTTAAAGGCATCAGGCTAGAAATTGGGAGAGTGACTTCTTGACCCACCTTAGGCATAAAGCCAATTGGGTGGCTTTAAACCCCTCACTCTCTCTTAACCATAGGAAGATAGTGACAAACTACTTATGATATTTGCAATTCTCCAAAATGTTAATGCAATTTTCAAATTATTATTATTATTATTATTATTATTTATTTATTTATTTATTTATTGCATTTAATATGCGCCCTTCTCCCGCAGGACTCGGGGCGGCTCACAAGAATTTAGAAATAGACAACAATAAATAAGTTAAAAGTGAGAAAAAATATTGTACAATAAATGCAGAAATAATTGATTAAAAGCCAATAAAACTAATTTAAATTAAAATTAAAACAATTTAAAACAGTCAAATTAAAACCCCATCACGTCAGCCTATTTGATTGAAAAGCCATGTCTTTAGATCACATCAGAAGGAACGGAGGTCAGGAGCAGTCCGGAGGTCAGTGGGAAGTTCGTTCCAGAGGGTCAGTGTGCCCAGAGAGAACGCCCTCGCCCTGGGTACCACCAACCGACATTGTCTGGCCGATGGGACCCTGAGGAGAGCAGCCCTATGTGAGCGCACAGGGCGGTGGGATGATGGCAGAAGGTGGTCCTGCAAGTACCCTGGGCCGATCCCATGTAGGGCTTTATAGGTAAGCACCAGCACCTTGAAGCGAATCCGAAGAATCACCGGCAGCCAGTGCAGCTCACGCAGGAGAGGTGTCACACGGGAGTAATGGGAAGCTCCCGTGACTACCCGTACGGCCGCAAATGAAAAGCTTTGTGTAGTGAGAAAGTGCTCATATAAATATCAGCATGTATACATGCAGTAACAGTATTAATTGGGACCAAAAACTCCAATCTTTAAGCAATATGGTTATTAGTCAAAAAACCATATGATCATACTGTTTAGGATCCACAGTTCCAGCAATCATTAAGCAAGGACCATATGTGTTGTTTAAGCAAGGATTTCATGTGATTGTGACTTCCAATTTCCTGCCAGCTTCCTCACTGACTTTGCTTGTGGGAAGTCAGCAAGAAATGTCACAATCTCTAATCACTTGCTCATGAGACACCGCAATGGCCCTAAGTGTGAGGGGTAACTATCCTTCATTCAGTACTGTCATAACTTTGAACAGTCACTGAATCAGCAGTACTTAAATGAAGTATTTGATAAAAATAATGTTCGTGCTAATTTTCCAAAGTTTGCATGTAGAAGATGCTTTATTGCACATAAATATATGTTAAAATATTCTTATTGGCTTTTCATACATACTCTGAGTAAAAATGCATCCAAAATAAGAAAAATAAGGAAGTGTATAAATGACATTTTCTGTTTTGGATATATCTGGAAAGAGGTACTAATGGTATCTGGGAGATGGGGTGAAGGGATTATGTTTAGAAATGGCCAGATAGCCCATAGCTGGATATTGAGTGGAGAAAGAGGTTCAGAAGGGACCCTCCCCAGTTTGTTGAGCTATAAAGGAGACAACAGGAAAAATGTATTTTCAGACATGCAAGCTTCTGTTATTATAGCTTTACAATAAAGTAGAATTAGCTTATCTGACCTGGTCTATCTGGTAAGGCTTAAAAAGGCAGGCAGTGAAGCCAATACAGGTAACCCACAATTGGGATTGGATCTCAGATGCTGATTAAAGCAATCATTAAGTGAGGTGCCCATGTGACTTTGCCTCTCAGTACTCCTGGTTGTGATCATTAAAGTGATCTCACAGATCTAAGCAGAGTCCCAGATAAGGAAAGTGGGATCCTCATGGGGCATGGGGGAGAACTTGAGAGGCAACATTTAGGAGCTGAAAATCCTCCATGCTGAAATCCAAGCAGGATTTTCAGCCGAGTGAAGAGAACTCACTTGCCTCCTGCACCAGGTCTTCCAAGGTCTCCCCTACTTGCCTGAAGCACCCCACACACCTTACATTACTGCCTTACCATCTCTTTAGTCTCTATCTTATTTCAGCTTCGTCTTGTCTCTGTGAATTGGCTGAAAGCCAACGTAATTCCAGACCATCATTAAACAAACTTGAAGAATACCAGCACAGGAAGAAATAATATAGTCCTTAAAATTACGGATGATTGGTGTCTTTTAATCTGCATTTTATAACAAATTATCTTTTAAAATCAGTTTCATGCAGAGCGTTGGCCTGAGACAAAGCTTTTCCTTTTTCAAATGCATGACGGTATGGAAAGGTCTTAAGATTTGTGACTTGTGTAAGGCTTCTTGAAATTTAATGCTGGCTAATCTAGTAACTGTCAATAATTAATTTTCAGAATTGCCTTGCCCTAAGAAAAATCTATACCTATTTAGTAATTTATGCACAGGAGCTAAGCAGAAATGTGGATAGATAACACAGGCTGGCAATGTTGGTAGCTTCATATCCTCTACCAATTTTAATCTTGGCCAGTAAATCAAGACTGTACACCTAATTTTAGATATCATCAAACAGAAAGTCATCTCCAATTTAAGAGTGACTGTTGATACATTGCCTAGAAGCAAAAATAAGGTTCTGGGAAAGCTATTTGAACTGTTTTTACAGTTGAGCATTTCCAACAGCTATATTTAAAATAGCTACTTCTTCAAATAAGGTACAGTACTCTTTCCTATCTAGTGATGCCGCATTGGTTTTGAACCATAGCACCTTCTTCTGGGCTACAGATTCTCTTAATGCCCTTTAAGACCTTGGTGCAAAGAAAAAGCAAGTAAAAGATCCATGTTCTAGTAATGTGTAATGTTCTAGTTTTTCCTCCATGCATCTCCCATATTTAAACAGATAATATACCAAGAACTCTTGCAGACCCCCCAGGCTTTCTGTTTTCCACTTCCTGTCAAGTCAGTTTAAAACTCACCCAAGATTGATCTGAACTGTCTTCATTATTTGCAGCTTTCTTCTTATATTAAAATGGTTTAGACATGATCATATCTCTTCATTTTCAAGTCTGGAGTTCACAGAGAACACATCCTTACAGTCTTGTTCATTTGTTTTCCTCCCATCCTTGACTCAGCAGGAAAGTATATCTGTATATGAAAAAGGACTGCCTCACAGCCTACATTATCAACAATCAGGCCAGTTAATGTTGCTACTAACACACAATTTAAGTCAGGGTGGTTTCAGGGCAGTGACTGGTAGGTTGCTTGCTATCTTTAATCTGTCATCCATTAGCGATGGGCAGGAAAAGTAGCCACCAACTAATGAGCATGGCTCATCATAATTTTCTGCCTTATTTGCCTTGTAAAATCATTTTAAAGCAACATCCCCTCATCAACCAAACTTCAGGTGTGCTCAGACTACAATGGCTATAACTGATACAGAATTCCCAGCATGTCTAATACCAGGGAGGAAAATGCTATTTTAAAGTCATAATTATAGTGAGCTGGAGTTGCTTTCTGCAAGTTTTAGTTTAATAATTATCTCTATTCATGCAACAACACGAAAAAACCAATATCCATAGAACTAAAAACCAGGCTGGGAACAATTACCTGCTTTATTTCTCAATTCAGGAATAACTAAATTTAAAGACACAAAAGCTTTGCTGCATGTCTCTCTCACATGCATATTCATCTTCTGTACAGTTAATTTCAACTTGGATAATGTTTTATGTCAGTTATTTAATAATTTGTATGCATTCAATTTTCAACTGAACTGGTGAGTGAAGATATCAGAGAATAAGCCATCTTGCTAGAAATCACCTTAGACTTTCCTGAGCCCAGAATTTTTTAGCGCTCAGTCTCTGAATAGCAACATATATTGCAATTACTGCACTATTTCTCAAAGGTAGAATGGCAGGTAAGAGAAAGTGTCATTTTTTTGTTGAGATCAGTGGCCATATAAATAATGCACGCACACACACACCCTGCAATTCCTCATTGAATAGCCTTCAGGATTTTCTCAAAGTCTAAAGCAAGCACTTCAATGTAGATCCAATGTTTATGAATCAAATAAAAATATTATTTAATAAGCTTGGTCCAAAAACTTTGGACATGATATAAACTATGACCAGTGGCAAATTAATTGGATTAAGAATTACAAGACAACCAAATCTGCTGCTTTTAAGGAGAATCAGTACAAAATGTTATTTCGATGGCACCTTGCTCCAGCAAGGCTAGCAAAAATTTATCCGAATAGCAACCCGAAATGCTGGAAGTGTCAATCGAATGAGGGAACGTACTACCATGTCTGGTGGAAATGCCCTGAAATCAAAAAATTCTGGACAAAGATTCAAAATTGGTTGGAGGAAATGTTACAAATTAAAATAAATAAAACACCAGAATTATTCTTATTGGGATTAACACAAGAAAAAATGACGAAGGAAAATCATTATTTAATAACACATATTACAACTGCGGCAAGGATAGTGCTGGCTCAGTCCTGGAAAACACCCACTATCCCAACAGATGACATTATATTGCGGAAGGTTTATGATTGCGTAGAAATGGACTCCCTGACTAGGAAGATTAAAGACACAAGTGAATCAATAAACGATAATATTTGGCAAAAATGGTATAATTGGTAAAAAGTAGATAAAGGTAAAGTTAATTTAAACCTTATAATGTTAAATTATCATTGATGGAAAAGAGAGGAAATTATGATAATATCATAATTCATCGGCTGAGAAGCGATGGCGGGGGATGGAGAAGCAGCTGGGGCTGATTCTCTGGCACCTCACTCTTGCTGGAGCTTCTTCCAGCCATGTTTGTGCTGGGCATGCCTCGGTCGCTTGGGGAGACACGCAACCTTCTTTCTCTGCCCCGAGACACTGATCTGACCTGGCTGCACTGATGCCGGACTTGCTAACATGAGGACTGGTGGGTTGGGAATGGGATCTGGGAGGAAGGGACAACAGAAAGGGGGATGGGCCTGCAGCACCCAACACTGGCTTTAAGAAGCTCAGAGTAGTGGGAAAAGAGGGCTGGCCCCATTGAATCTCACATGCCCACCCCGGGGGTCAGGCTTGGAGAAAGCCAGAGAGTCCTCACCAGAGACACTTGGCCATCAGCTGGTCTCCCTCTGTGTGTGTGTGTGTGTGTGTGTGTGTGTGTGTGTCTGTCTCTATGTCTCTGTGTGTGTGTGTGTGGTGTGTGTGTGTGTGTGTGTGTGTGTGTGTGTATCTCCTTCCCTGTCTCTGTACCTCTTCTCTCTCTCTCTCTTAGAAAGCCAGCAAGCTCTCCTTGGGGATCTTTGCTATTCCTTTCTTTCTTCTTTTTGGAAATCCAGGCTGGCTGAGGAATGAGCCATGGCAGAGGCTTCCCTCATCCTCCTTCCCCTCCTCCACTCATGACCCCCTGGCCAGCTGTGGGGGGGGCAGGAGGGTACGCATGAGAGGAGAAGGAGGGGGAGGAGGAAAGTCTCTGCTGTGGCTTGTGCTTGTTCCTCAGCCAGCCCAGAGCTTGCTGGCTTTCCGAGACAGTGAGAAGCTCATTTTATTTCTTCTTGGCAACTTTTTGGAAACCTGGGCTGGCTGAGGAACAAGTGTGAGCCATGATGGAGGCTTCCCTCCTGCTCCTCCTCCTCCTCCTCCACCCTGGCCAGCTGTGGCAGGGCCGGGAGTATGCGCACAAGTGGGGAGACCCTCCTCAAGTGAGTGGCCAGCTTGGCCAAAGCGCAGCAAAGAGGGGAGAGGGCAGAGAGAGACATAGACAGAGATACAGAGAGAGGGGAGAGAGAGAAAAAAGAGGCAGAGAGGGAGAGATATACAGAGAGAAGGGGGAGAAGGAACATGAGAAAGACATAGAGAGATACAGAGAGAGTGGAAGAGAGAGAGTGAGAGAGAGAGAGAGGAGGGTTTTGTGTTTCCTGGTGTGGTATTTTTTAACAACCAATTCTCTGCCCTAATGACGTGCTGGGTAGCCGTGGCTAGGGAGGGTCATGTGACTGTGTAGGAGTGAGAGATGTGGAGCTGGCCACAGCCAGTCACATTTTATTTATTTATTTATTTATATATCATATTTATATGCCGCCCATCTCCCGGAGGACTCTGGGCGGTTCACAATATTAACAAACAAAACAATTCAATAAAACACTGTTATAAATACGATAATAAATCTATTAAATTAAAATAGA